>JAXGGT010008974.1:0-20847 GCA_035583425.1 Marsdenia floribunda
TTATAGGATCTAGTTAGGTATTTTTAAAGATTTAGGACCAAGTTCGGGAAACGTAAATAGTTACAGGACTAAAGTCGGAAATTTTCCAAAGGAACTAATTTGGAATGCCAAACTCTTTATTGACAGGACTTTTATTTTAAATATTATTTTATTTCTTTTATTTTTTTCAATTATTTGTCTCTTTTTAAATAAGTTACACTTTTACTTTTTTTTTTTCTTACCGCTAATTAGAGTCATTTTGTTATTACAACTCTATTTTGTACATTTACGAAAATAGAAAAGATGTGACTTTTTTATCTATTAGATAACTTAGCACATTTAACATATTTTTAAGTTTCTTTTATTTATATCCGTTAGATGAATCTTAAAAATTACAGTCTAATACATCATATTTTGTTGCTTTAAAAATTATTCTTCACAATTATATTCTTTTTGCTCCAATCTTTTATCACAATTATAGTCATAGATTATATTTATATATCTTACTAAATCAAATGAAAAAATAATTGCACCAAAATAATTACTTTAAGAACAATAGTTATATTACTATACAACTTTTATATAGAAATCAAAATTTGTGTCGTAGGATTAGCACTAAATTAAGGCGTACATGCATGTGAGTGTGGGATCTCCTAAGATATTATCTATGACTTTATGTAAAACACAAATAAAATTAAAATATGTGTTAGTTTAACTAACTTAAAAAACTAACGTCATTAGTTTCCATCAAGTTAATATTTATTATTTTTTAAAAAATAAAAATTTTAAAAATATTTTTTATGTTTTTATAAATATTTTTAATGTAATTATTATTTTTATTTTTTAAAAAATTAATAAATATTGATTTAATGGACATTAATTGTATTAATTTTTAAAATTAATTAAATTAATACGTATTTTAATTTTATTAATATTTTAAATAATATTTTAAAAGATGTATTAAGATATTTCGAGCGGTAGCATGTGTTTGGCACCAAATAAAGGCATGCGTGCATGTATTACTTGTTTGAGCATACTCCGAGGATCCCAGACCCAACGTCTGAGTCAGTTTTCCTGGCCTTTCAGAAGCCCAAAACCTCAAAACCGGAGCCCAAAGTCTAAAGGCATATAGGATTTAGAATAACAACCTATTAAAAAAACAAATGGAGAAAATTATGAAAAAAAGTTTGACTTGGTTTGATTCTAAATTAATCGGAGTTTAAAATGACTATATCGAATATGAGAAAGTTTTTTAGTAGAAAAAAGGTGACTTGCACATAATAACTATTAGTTCAAGTTAAAAGAACTTAATTTTTTTTAATCAAGATTTTAACTTCGAATATTATGAATAGAAAAATTAGTATTGGTAGAGCTTCTCGATTTAAAAATAGTCAAGGCTCAAAATGGGCTCAAAGTGTCACGAACTAGGCTCACAACGTATGATATCTTGTCTCACATCGTAAATTTATATGGATATGTCATAAAATATAAGTATAGATATAAATATTCATTTTCAACTCGGAATATCCCTTTTAATACCACGAGAACGATGTCAAGTAGTTGACTATGACTGCCGCTAGGTCTATAATTGCAATACAGGCTTGTAGGCCCAAGTCATAACACGGTCAACTATTATGAGTTGACAATTAGACGGAGTTGATTAACCATAAATGTGATTAATATAGTTAGTTAGGTTCATGTATTAATGGAACATAAAATACTCAATATGAGTGAAACCATTTCAATTAATTGAACCTTTATTATCATTACTATTTTAAAATTTCAATCTAGAAATTAGTCAAGAAAATTTAAATGTAGATACTATTTATTTTACATTTCTCCTAATAAACATAGCAAAAATTATTATTATTATTATTTTATCATATAAAAAAAATGATCATAATTTAATAATATTTAACTAATCTTAATAAATGTTACAAATATATACATATATATATATACATGATATCTCGTCTCACATTGTAAGTATGTAAGGATATGAAATAGAATATCTAAATACTCATTATCAATTCGAAATAATATTTTGATATAGTAAAAAAAGTGTAAAATAATTTTTTATAGGTATTGCTTGGCCTATAATTACATAACAGGCCTAAATCATGACACTATATATACATATTAGAAGATTTACTAAAAAACAAATAAAACAACTTTTAAAAACCAATGGAAACCTATAATAAATAAATGAGAAGAAGCAACTTATGATAAAAGCTTTAAAAGCAAGTAGTTGCTTCTAAGTGCATCCACATTCATTATAATAAACAATAAGGTGTATAATTAATGGAGAAATATGTATTGAAAGATTTTATCTCAAAAAAGGATTCTAAATTCCAAATTAATCGAAGTTCAGAATAACTTTGAAATGAATGAAGCAATAGAGGAGTATTAGCCCTACTTGCAGACTTTAACTCGATATTCTTATTGACTAATTCAAGAAAAGATATATGATAATAGGGTTGCAAATAATGTTAAAACTCTAATACATATCAAATATTAAATAGTATAGGGTTATAAATATAGAGAGAAAGAGACAATACAAGATTTAACGTGAAAAACCTAACGATTTTGACATACTCGCTGTACCAAAAGGGATATTCCGAGTTGACAATGACTACCTAGGCCCATGTTTATATTCCATGACATATTCACATATATTTTTAATATGGGACAAAATATCACAATTAATTTTTTATTACGAATAAAACTTTAAATATGTCATATATTCGAATCTAAATAAAAATACAAAACAAAAACAGTAATAGTTTTTCAATCGAGTTACCACAGTTAATTGCATGACTGTCAAAAGTGCACGCCGGATTCTTTTTATCTGTGCTCTTTCTCTCCGCCAGAATGCACACGGGATTCCTTATCTGTGTTCTTTTTTCTACCGGAAATGCACACAGGTTTCTTTTTGTGTTTTCTACGTTGCAGTGATGACATACCTGTCTTATTATTAGTATTATAATAAATAAATATTACTACTTTTTTTTTTGTCATATTATAATATAGTAGAATTTTTTTAATCAAAATAATATTTATTATTTTTTTTTGGATACCCACTATAATTAATATTTATAATTAAATACTAATTAATTATTCTATATAAAATAATTACTACAAAAATAGATTATTGAAACATATCTATTAAAACTTTTTAAAATTATAAATCTTAAAAATCTTCTATTCTATTATTATGTTTATAATTTTTTTTTTTTAAAATAAATAAATATTTAGACAATTAAAAATGTCTTAACCAATCAGAAAAACACTTCAAAATAATTTAATAATTTCATTTTATTCATACATAAAATAAGCTTTAAGATTGTTTATAGTTGAGGTGTTATATCTAAATTGAGACATTATATCAATCAAACCTTATTTTTATAATAAATATAAAATTAAAAGAGTATGAAATAATATTTTATAACAGAAAAATAATAAAAATAATTGTCCAATAACATATATATATATATATATATATATATATATATAAAGGTAGGAGTAGCAAATATCTATTGGCAATCTTTTTTTTTATTAAAAAAAAAAAAAAATTATAAGGGATTTTAATAATATGATTGCAACTCATGATGTTTTATAATAGAGGAACAATCACTTTTTGCAATATGATTAATAATCTTATATGATATGCAAGTTTGTTAATGGGTTTAAAATTTTGAGTTTGATTCAGATGATTTTAAAATATTTGGTCCAAGTTTAATTTTTTTATACTTAAAATTATAAAAATCATATTCAATACATAACTAATTTGATCATATTTAAAATTAAATATATAAAATTTAATTTAGATAGTTTTTAAAACATTATATTTTAATTTATAATTTAATTTGTATAAATTATCGATTGTTAACATATTTCAATTTTATTACAAATGTTACATTTTATTACATAATTAAATTATTTTTTAAAAAATAATAAAATTTTGAGTAAAATAAATACAATTCGAATAAATATGTATACAAAATTTTTAAATTCGTCAAATATTAAATAAAGTATGAATTTAAAAATATTTTTTGAATTCGAATACGAAATGAATAATTTCGAATTAAATTCGATTAGACTGATTGACAGATATAGTGACAAGGTTATATGAGTCTCCAAATTTTAATTTGACCGAAAGTGATGACTGGTATATGAGTCTGCTGGACAAAATGGAATGCTGAAGAAGCAACTGACCCAACCTAATCAAACTCAACCAAAGCAGCACAGAGGAAGCAAAATTAAACTTACCATTTAATCTTCTTTTTTTTTTTAATTTTTTCTTCCATTGGAAGTTTTGATCTATCTTCCTGTCCAAACTATACGGATCTTGCTGGAATTTTGACAACATTAAAAGAATCGATCAGAACTGTTAACCGGAGGTTGTCGGAAGTTGGCCGTTAGAAGTAGAACCAGTTCTGTGGGCGTTGATCTCAACCATCACCAAACTCAATAACTGATGAAATTTATTTCTTTGCAGAGAAGCAAAATTATCATAAGTTTCAATTAGATTGATTGATTGATTGCAATTTTTTGAGAACCCATCTAACATTTTCTTTGAATTCCATGGGTTAGGTAGCTATTTACATTGCATATATATATATATAAAGAAAGCCAAGAATGGTGAAGATGAGAAATCTTCAAGCAGAAAAGACACCATTTCTTGCAGCTTGAGAAATCTCGCTCTTAGGCTCCTCTAAGATTTCCATCTTCTGTTCCTCAAGTTTCTTCTTCAAGAAAACTTGAACCCTCTTGACTGAAACAGTCACGACATGAGAGAGCAGTCCCGCTTCTTCTTGACCACCATCACCACCACTTCTCCTGCTGCTGGCGCTCTTGGTCCTCCTCTCGTACTCTTCTGCCACCAAGATTGCTATGTCTGCCATTCGCCCCTCAGTTGTATGAAAGAACTCTGCTGATGATGAAACCCCTTTTTTTTTTTCTTCTTTTGTTTTTGATGTGGAAAGACCTCAACTTTTTTGCACTGTATTTATAGGGAAATTTTGTCGAACAGGTTCGGTGCAACAATGGATAAGGTCGCCATGATATATGACACCTTATTTTGTGTTGTCAGCCTTTTTTTATTCAAGACTGTGGGTTGTGTGTGTGTGTTAGGTTCGCCGGTTTTGGACTTCATTTCGTGGGATCGTGCATATGGTAAATTTTGGTTTTGGGAAAGGTTTCTTTTTAATATATATATATATATATATATATATATATATATGTGTGTGTATACTCAATTTTTCTTCTCACTTTTAACATAATTCGAATTTATGACTTTTTAATATCATAAATAAAAATATTATCGACTGAATTATGTCTTTTTTGTTAATAATTAGACAAATTGGCATAAATAGTCCTCAAATTATGGTCATTTGGTGACATTGGTCCCTGAATTACGTTGAATTGTGTGGAATTGGTCTTTCCGTTAAAAATTTTTACTATCCTACTGTTAATTTAAAAAAATATATATATCTAAGAACATTTTAATCATTTCACAATAACATTATACAAAAAAAATATATCTATTATTGATACAAATACATATGCATATAGTCATTTCTCTCATTTTCTTAACCGTACTATAACTATACATTGGCTTTTTTTTTTTTGTATAATATTATTATGAAATAACTAAAATTTCCTTGGACAATTTTTTTTTTTTTTTGTTTTAAAAAAAAATTAACAGTAAGATAACATAAATTTTTAATGGAAGAACCAATCTTACACAATTTAACATAATTCAATGACCAATATTACAAAAAAATTAATTCAAGGACAATGTCACCAAATGACCATAATTTAGAGACTATTTATGCGAATTTGCCTTCATAATTATAATTTTTTTTTTTTATCCTCATCTACTACTATTAGTGCAATAACTTATTCTTAGATAAAAAGACTTAAAATTAAATTAATACTAATTAAATTTGGAATGAAGAGAATACTAATTTTTATTTTTATTTTTTTTTAGAAAAGTTGAAGGTTTTAACCTCTAAACATATATATATATATGTGTGCGCGCGCGCGCGTTTTCAAAATATATATATATATAAATATATATGTGTGAAAAATTGGATATTTTAGTCCCCATTTTATTTTTATTTGGAAGAATTAGTCCTTATATTTTTTTTTAACTTTTTTAGTCCCTAAATTAAAATTAATTGGATAAATAAGTTCTTCTAAACATATTTTTGCCTATTTTTTATGTCAGAATTCATGTAATTTATAAATGTGCTATTAAACAAGAGTATTTTTACCCATTTAAAAAATTTATATATGCAAATTATTTGACTTTTGGCATTAAAAATAGGTAAAAATATAATCATAAGGACTTATTTATCCAATCTATTTTAATTTGGGGACTAAAAAAGTAAAAAAAAAAAATTAGAACTAATTTTTTCAAACAAAAATAAAATAGGTACTAAAATGTCCAATTTTTCATATATATATATACATATAAAGAGAAAGAGACCTAATATGATATCAGCAACTTGTGAAATCCACGTAATGCTGACGCTAAATCCAGTCTTCTCTAATTTTCTTACTTTCTGGAACAAATAATAATTATTATTGAATTAATCCTTTCTTGTGGGAGAAACTTTGTTTGAAATTTTTATGCGTTAAAATATATGTAAATATTCTTCTCCATCAACATGGAAACATCTTTACCTTTGTACTTTTCCTTATGCTTTCAAATACAAATTTTGCTCAAAATCTTCACACTTTTTTATTTTGTTAAAAATAAAATTTAAAAATAAATGGAAAATTCGCTTATTTAGTCCCTGAAGTATTGTGTTTTCACCTATTAGGTCCCTATATTTTTTTTCTGTCTGTTAGATCCTCATAGTTTTTACGGGGCAACCAGTTTGGTCCTTTCGACCAATAATTCAGCTCTTAAATATTGCTTTCAAAGCATTTTCACTGTTAGTCTTCTTGAAATTATTGTGTAAGTGTCTTACACAATACCTGTGCTTAGATCTAGGCAACAATTGTGGCCTGAATTATTGGTCAGAAGGACCTAATTGATGGCCCGCATAAACTATGAGGACTTAATAGGCAAAAAAATAGATAAGGACCTAATTGACGAAAATCCACAACTTCAAGGACTAAATGGGCGAATTTTCCAAAATAAATTAAATTAAATTGAATACGTGTGTATATATACATATATAACTTTTACTACTCCCGTTGAACAAGAACTCACAATATATATATATATATATATATATTAATTTGATATCTTCATTCACTAATCTATAAAAAATCTACGTAAAAAAAAATTCTTAAATTTACAATAAATAAAATTATCTTTAATATAAATTAAATTCATAACTTCTCAAATCGAGTAAAATGATATCAGAATCATAATATTTTGTTGATTATAAATATATTGAATTATATTATATGGAAATACAATAATATGATTGGCTATATATATTTTGAATAGTTATATGTGTATACATATAGTAGGGATTGATAGTTTCAAAGATTTTGCCTTGCAACTTTCATGTATAGATAGATGGACGGACAAAAAGATATAATTGATTATTAATTATTTAATCCCTATGCGTGGGAAGCAAGTAAAGTAAAAGATACCAACATCATGTTAATCTTTTTTGAGGTGGTATATCAAGTTTTTTCGGTCCAAACTAATTCATTCAGAGAGGTCTAATAGTGTAACTATGCACGCACTTGCGAATATATCTTGAACTGAAGAATACCCGGGTGAGGTTCGAACCTTTAACTTCTTGGCAAGCTAAGAGATAAGGAAGAGAGGAACTTCAATATCACGTTAATCTAAATGGAAAGAACTTAGTTCCTTTTACATAAAATTTTGAGTTTAAATCTTATGTGTAGAGAAATGAGTGTTAAAAAGAATTAAAAAAAAAAAAAAAAAAGTTTAATCGATTTGATTTCAAATTAATCAAAATTTAAAAGTAAATATAAATATAAAATACTAAAAGATAAATAAATAAATAAATAAATAATAAGAGTAAAAAAAAGATGCTCAACTAAAAATATATAGTTGACATATCCATACCGACCCTTTTGTTAAAAGAATAATATCCGAGAAGCAAATCCATTGACTTAATTAAAACTACATGGACTTCTTTTCATGTTGTACAAGTAATTGATGAATCTTCTTCCTCTTCTTCTTCATTTTTGTTTTTGTTTTTGTTTTTTTGTTTTTTTTTTCGAGAAAAAGGGACCCGAGATTTTTTAAGATATTTTTATAAGATATTGTTTAAGATATTAATAAAATTAAAATACGTATCACTTTAATTAATTTTAAAAATTAACACTATTAATTTTAGTTAAATCAATATTTATAAACTTTTTATAAACTAAAATTTATTAAAATACTTTTAATTTTTAAATTGACGCGAAAATAGTTTTTAATATTTTTAATTTTTTATATTGATGAGAAAAATAATTTTTATATTTTTATAATCTTTTTAATGTAATTATAACTTTTTATTTTTTTTTAAAAAAAATTATAAATATTAATTTAATAAAAGTTAACAATGTTAATTTTTAAAGTTAATTATAAAGATAAATATTTTAATTTTACTTTATTGATATGGTAGATAATATTTTATAAAAATGTTTTCGAAAATTTCGTGTTCCAACAAGATTAGTTAATTAAATTGAAATAAAATGAAAAACTATTCTTATTTTCTTTCATTTTTTGAATATATATATATATATATATATATCACATAAAAATCTATATCCATAAGATATTTTAGTTTAAATATCTTATGGATAAATGACAAAATTGAATTTGAGTAGGTCGGGTTTGGATAAAGTGTTAAAAAAAAAAAAAAAAAAAAATTCCCACAAAATAAGTTGGAGTAAGATGAAGAGAAAAAAACAATAATATGTTGGTCAAAGTAGAAGAAGTTTAATTTTCGGTCTTAAATTTAACTTTTGGGTATATAGTTTCTCCATGAAAAAGAATACCAGAAAATTAAATAAAAAATGTGAAGATTGATATTTAAAAGACTATTTTACATTTCAACCTTATAATAAATGTGCAGATTAAATTTTTTTATACACTGTAAAATAGAGGAAAATTGGTTGATTCAGTCCCGTAACTATTTTGTTAATTAACTAAGTTCAAAATATTTATTTTTAACTTGGTAAGTCTTATATCTTTTTACGAGCAGCATATTAAGTCCTTTCGGCCAAAAATTTAAACTTTTCGATCAAAATTCATCACGTGTCAAGTTCTGATGATAATGATCCTAATAAGAAAGCGGTGAAGATAATGTCGACACCTTTTGAAAGGAATAAATTTCACAATAAGTATTCACAATATTATAAAATTCTAAATCCACTGGAGTTTAGCTTCTCACCATCTGTGATAGTCTAGCCATTCTCTCCGCTTCTCAGTACGAATAGAAATAGAGAGAAGAACAGTGTTTAGATTATTTTGCCACCTCAAAAAATCATCACATGCCTGATACGTAATGAATTTTGACTGAAAAGTGTAAATTTTTGGTCGAAATGACTTAATAGGCTGCTCATAAAAAATATAGGATTTACCAGTTAAAAATAAAAATTTTGGACTTTAGTTAACTAACAAAAATAGTTACGAAACTAAACCGATCAATTTTCCTTAAAATAGATCATCGATCTCTATTTGTAACTTTTTATGCAATCAATTTTTATTTATAATTTTTTAAACTATTAAATCTTTTAGATAAATCTTCGATCATTTAAATTATTTATATATTTTAACTTTTATAAATTCCTGCAATAGAAATTTATTTCACCTAAAAATAAAATATTTAATAACTTTAAAAATTATTATAAAATATGCCTCTATTTATATATATATATATATATATATATATGCACACGATAGTTTTATATTTTTTTATTATTATTATTATTATTTATTTTATATTAGGTGGTTGTTTGTAACTTGGGGCGCCCAGTGGTTGGGTGTGAAAGGGTTTAATACGGCCTTCATTGGGTGAAATTAAAATATATAATGCAAAACCAAACCGACACCAAACGCCCAACTTGTTTTGGAAAATGACAACGTTGTTTTTTTCCTTCTAGAGCATTTAATATTTTAAGCAATTATATAAATTTAGTTTGAATTATATTCACATAGTCTAATTTTTACTTGAAAAAATATTTTACTTTAATTTTTACATAACGCTCATAACAAGTATCGGATTCATGATCTCGCATAGTATATAGTTTTGTCGTTCTTTGATGATTTATTAGCTCAATTTTTCATTTAATTGGGGAAAAAAAAAAACAAAAAGAAAGAAAAAGAAGATGTTAGCGGCTCGATTTGAAGGATCGTTTTTGTGACACTCAATACTATAATACAACAATGAAAATAATGTGATAATTTAATAATGTGATTCTCGTTATTTAAATACTTATACTTAGTTTGTCAAGTAAAAATTAACACTATGATAAAACGAAGGGATGCGTGGGGTGGATTCCCGTACCGCCCCCACCTCAACCCCTCTTTTGACTAAACGAAAGGGTAAAACTTATTTGTCTTTACGACTTTAAAGTCATTTTAGTTCCAAATGACCCTTCTATCCTTCCTATGAGCTATAAAATTCTAAATGTAAAGCTCTCTAAATGGGTCGGGTGGACCCAAAGTTAAATTCGGTTCAACTCAATTATTATGTGTCTTTATGTATTTGTACTCAATATTTCACCTCAACTCAAGTGCTTTCCACTTTCTAAATGGTAGCTATAAATGAGTACATCCACTGACACCACCCCCCCCCCCCCCCAAAAAAAAAATGGACACTTTTGAGCCACATTTTTTTTTTTTTTTTAATTGTACAAAATATACTGAATTTCTATTCAAATTGAGTAGATTATTTTCGAAATAAAGAAAATTAGTTCAAATTTATAATCTCACTTAAGTTTATATAATTTCTATCAATTTTTTTTTTTTTTTTGATAATTATAATTTCTATCAACTTATTTACGTTTAGAGTTACTTTTAAGTCACTTTTTATACACTCATTAAATGATATCCGAAACTAGAGGTCGGGTCAAGTCCTTGGCTTGTCACAAATGATTAAGTATCTTGTGAATACTATGTGAAGTTACGAGTTTAACACTTGTTGTAGGTGTCATATGAGAGCCAAAATGAGACCTTTTCCAAATAAGACTTTGATGTAGTTAAAAACTATCAAATAAAAATATCTCAACTGTGTGAGAAAAAGTGCTTATCTTGACAAGAAAAAAGATTTCTTTTAATTGAAAATAAACAGCTTTGAAAAGTATTTTTCAAAGAAAGATTCTCTCTCAAAAGGCTAGTAAAAGCCCGTTTTGATTTGAAAAATGAGTTTGAAATGGATTCTAAGTGGTGAATTCGAAGGGAAGAAGGCTAAAAAATACTTAGAGAGAGAGTATTTTTGAGTAAGAATAGTATGAAAAAAATATTAACCCCTCTTTTAATCATGAAAGGCTTCTTTCTATAAATGAAATTTGGGGGTAGAAATTAAGTTCTTGGAGCCAAAGTTGAGTGTTCAGCAAGGAAATTAATTACAAGTGATTACAAATATATTTTAAAAGGGATTTTAGTTGTTTTTTTAAATTTTTAATGAAAAGTAAAATATCTTTTCAATTGCGAAGATATTTGACTTTAAAGGCATAATGGTAAAAATAATGTGCTCAGCATCAAACTTAAACTTTACAAACACAATTAAAAACAAATGGATCGGACTCAAATTGATTCCATCAATAACTTTGAATAACGTTTTCCACTACTTACAATTGGAAATTTTAGGCATTGCCATTTGGTGGAAACTTTTGCTTTTGTACCATTGAGAATCCCATTCTTGAAAAAAATTCTTATATAATAGAACTATGGAATATATATATATATATATATTTTTTAAATATCTATTTTCTAACTTTATACGAAATTTGTAAATAATTAAATAATTATCTAATAATGAGCAAGGAATATTCGTTTATATATTAATATATATATATATATATATATATTAAATTTATAAGTCATTAAATACTTTTTATGGATATCAATTAAATATTATAACTAAATTGCTTTTGATTGTATAATCAAATTGATAGCCAGAGTCATACATTCATAAATGATCATTATGAAAATAGACTTTACAGAGTTTGATCAAATCACTCTATTTGTAGTTAAGATTAAAAACTTAATAACTAAGATTCTTTTCTTTTTTTTCTTAATCACCAATCAAATAACTTGTCTTTTTACAAAATAAATAGACGTAATTTTCCTTTTTACCACTTTGATACATAAGTTAGTAATATATATATATATTTTAAAATAAATAAATTAAATTAGATTAAATAATAAAATAAAATCACAAATTTACGATGGCTTCAATTACTAAGAGTTAATGGTCATAAAGTAGTTTTTTTTTTTTTTTTTTTTTTATAGATAAATAAAAGATAAGTTTCGTTAGATTATCACAAAAGATATACGTGCATACTATAGTTTATATTGCCATTCAGTTCATGAAGAGCAGACTGTCTAATAAAATATTTCCCATTATAATCATTCATAAACAATAATTTTATAGGACCGTCCGCAGGTGAGCAAAATATCGACTTCCTCTTAGCATCATGCTTTCTAATTTGGCAAGGTTATCGGCAACAAAATTTGCCTCTCAAAAGTAGTTAAACAAGTTGCAGTGTGATATTTACTGCATTTGGTACTTGCATTCAAAGACAAGGGTTAAGTATGGGTGGTGAGTGAGGGAGGAAGTTAACCATTGTATAACTGTTTGAGAATTAGATTCAATTAAGAGTAAATGGTCAAGAGCTTGATAGCCTAGTGACAAAGTGCTCTCCTGCGTATCAAATAGTCGCAGGTTCGACACCCTCTATTTGCAGCAAATGCTGCCTGTCAGGATTATCCTGTACGATCTCAAGCCCTGATTAGTCGGGTAGTACCAGATGACCAGACTAAGAGCTGTTGCCAACTGCACCCCTGCAAAGAGAGCATATAATTCAGCATAATTATTTGTGGTGTAAGGCAGATGAAATGCATATCCCAAAACAAACTTTCAAATTGATCAATGGAAGTGGTTTGTATCTGAAATCACTCACTCTGACTCTTATGTAGTAATTACTATAACTGCACCCCTGCAAAGAGAGCATATAATTCAGCATAATTATTTGTGGTGTAAGGAAGATGAAATGCATATCCCAAAACAAACTTTCAAATTGATCAATGGAAGTGGTTTGTATATGAAATCACTCACTCTGACTCTTATGTAGTAATTACTATAAATATTAAATTTATAATTTCACGTAATATTTAAAAAAACAAAAAATGTTTATTCACTTGTATTAAAAGAAGCTTTTAATAAAATTGATTTTGATTGATGCAAAAAATAAAAAGAAAAAGAAAAGAAAAGAAGCATATATCTAAGTCGGTGGATTGTGACTATATATATATATGATACATGTTTTGATGCACGAGAAAATATGTCGATTCCATGCATCCGTCCGTCAATGTAGCAATTCATCATGCACATCATTACGGATTTGGTACGTAGAATCTATCATCAATCCGTCAATCAAATGATACAATAATGTTCTCTAATAATTAATCCAAAACATATTTTCTTCTCCACAAGAGAAAAAATAAAAAAGTTGCACATGGAGAAACACGTAATGCTCGATGTATATGATACCACCATAATGCAGATAATTGATTTCCTGCTATAAATAGGGAAACAGTCATCTTTCAATTATTACCTAATTAACCCCAAATATGAAAAATATAAGATTATTAGTCGTGTTAATTCCTAAATTATTTTTGATTCAGTCATTTAATCCTTTTATTTTACTATTTTTACTATTAAACTAAAAATATTTGAACAAATTAGTCTTAACCTGATATAGTAGATAAAATACATAGATAAAAGTTTATCATTTTATTTAACAAATGGTAAGTATGTCATTTCAACTATAAAATAACTCCAAAATTAGAAATTCATCAAAAATATATATTTTTTTCATTTTTAACCTTTTTTCCTTTTCAAAACATCATTTATTATTTATTTAAATGTTAAATTATATTTATGTCCTTAATGATTAGATATAGGTATATCAAATGACTAATTTGTGACTATCTACTTACTTTAAAATTGATTAAAGGACTAATTTGTCTAAATATTTTTAGTTTAAAAAAAATTAAATAAATAAATAAATTAACTAATTAAAAGTAATTTAGGAATTAAACAACCAATAATTCAAAAATATATATATTCATAAAAATATATATATAATAAATAATTAAATTTAATGCATAAATGCACTTTTATTTTAAAATAAATTATTTGTCTTAAAATTTAAAATTATATATTATTATATTGAATATTTTTTGGTGGCTTAACTATGGGAATGGATATTTAAAGGATCACTATGTCCTTTCATTTTTTTTTTTTTTTTTTCACTTCAGGCATACATAGAGCAAAATTTAAGTGGCATCAATCCTTAGAGTGGATACATGTTCCGGGGCAAGTCCGTCTTTTCATTTTAAGGGAAGGTTGTGTGGAAGTCATCAAAAGCTTTCTTGTTGTCCCAAAATTATTGTTGTCCTTCATGATTGAAGAGTACCTTTATAAAGAAAACTATGCAAGGTCTATGATTTGAATGTTGACATTTCTTCAAATAATTTTTTTTTTCTTTTTTTTTTAACTCTTTTTGTAAATTATGATTAATAAATTCTAAAAAATATCTTTTATCATTAATTTGAAGGTGGTCTGAATAGGTTAATTCATGATTTTCTAAAGATAAATTATTTTCAACTCATAATCTAATTAATTGAAATTTATTTAAATACATTAAAATGAGTAATTTAAAATTTTCGAAAAATAGGTCTTTTTTCTAAAGTAATATTTTAATTTTAAGAATTTTTCTTGAACTCAATTTAAATTAATTGTTCATATATAATTAGGGTAGTTTACAATTAAACTTAATATCTGCTTGTCCAAAATAATTCACTATATATCTACACTTTATTATTTTCGGTATTAAACTTTTTGGTATTCAATTCTATTAATTCAAAATCGAATTGGGTAGAACTTTTAAATGTTAGGGTTAAGGGATGAGAAAGCTTCCCCAACACCTATTTTCTTTTATTTACAAAGTTTAATCTTGAGAGAGTAATTAAAATTAAACTCCTTGCTATTTGAATTAATGTTATACTACTCTTGTTCGATAGAAGACCTCACCCTAACTCTTACATGCGCTTACATCGAGTTTCAAACTCGTAACCTCTTGTAGCATTCAAAAAATGCTTGTGACAAACTAAATAATTTTATTTTATTTTACTATTTACTATTGACATATGATAGGCAAAGCTCAAGAAATATCTAGAATATTATAATATAATTAAGTAATTGGGCTCCCTTATTATCCCAAGGAGGTGAACACAATGAAATGTTGAACCTACAAGTCAAGAAGGCATAGCTCAGTTGGTAGTAACTTTACTTATGATCTGAAAGGTAATGAATTTGAGACACGCCAAAAGTTAAAGTGTCTCAAAATTATATTTGTAGTTAAAGGAAAATAGTCAAAATACGGATGAAATAGGTATGGTATACCTTGGAACACCTTCTTTGCCTATAGTTGTTGGTTCCTATGGATCAACAAAAACCATGATCCAAATATACACATCTTCAACCATATTTTGTTTTAGCCAAATGTACTAAATATTGGACATCTAATGACTTGCCACTGCAAAGCATCACTAAAGAAATTTATACATATTTCTGGGATGCCACCTTCATATCTACCTATAAAATTAAATATAGACGAATCAACCATAAACAATCCAGGTAAGGGGGGGCATAGGAGGTGTTTTTAGGAACATGCAAGGAGAATGAGTATTCAAGTTTAGTAAAAGTCTGTTATGGACAACAAACATACAAGAAGAACTTGCCACCCTCAGATATGACCTACAAATTGCTATCCAGAGGGAGATTTTACACTGGAAGTAGAAACAAACTCACAAGTAGTAATCAACCTTATCATGCACAATACTAACACTAAATATGAACATTTGGTTTTTGATTGAAAAGTACTCTTAGCCAAGCTTCAGTCGTGGCTGTTGAAGCATACATGCAGGGAAGGGAATTGAGCTGTCGAAAAACTTGCAACCCATAGAGGAAATGAGGATAACCTAGAAGTATACCCAAGGCCCCCATCCTTTGCTATGCCTACCTTCTGTGAAGATCTTCAAGGCATACATAGGTTAAGACTGTTTAAGGATAAAATTGATGGAAACCACCCTACTCCATCCAGCTAAAAATATTCGAGATAACTTGTTTTTTGATTTCTTTAGATAATACGATGGGCTCTAAATGGGCTGTAGAAAATATAGTTTTTGTATGAAAATCTATGTATGTTGTCGGCTCTTTTTGTACTTCATGGATTACGTGTAAGGCCTTGTGCCACTCACTTCTCTAAATAAAATTTCCTGCATATTTACAAAAAAAAAAAAAAAAAAACTGCAATATTCAACCAAGAATTTAAATTATGTCCCAAAAAAATTTCCATTTTAGTAGACACAGGATGGCAAAAATCCTAGTTTTATCATATGCATGATAACAATTACTAATACGGTGAAATGGTAGTAGTATTAGGTAAGGAGGTCAAGATGATGGTTCTTCTGTCAACGGAAGAAGCATATCTACTTTAGCAAAGCACTAAAAAGTATAAAAGAAATCTTTGTGATGGAGTGCACAAGTTCAGGATGAACCGCAGGTGGGTGACTCTAAGTTGCAAGAAGAATTGAGTGGGTTAGCTTGGGGCTAAAACTCTTTTGCAGACACTTTGAAAGAACAACCCTACCAAAGAACTTTGTATATGGGTGAGGATGACAAACATAAATTTGACAGGATAGAGGAATTGTTTGAAGTGCTGGGAGGGATGAAGGCATTGCGAAGTTGATAGGCCTAGTGGTATCCACTATGCCTGAAAAATACTATTGCTTATTTCAACCATGGCGTAGAGCGTTGGTGCTGAAGTTACTTGGAAAGCATGTAAGCTTCTGTATGTTGGAGCATATTGTTATTTAATTTTCAAGTTATTAAAATAAATAAATGTTACTTGGTATAGTGTTTTCACATACTATTCATAAGAGACACAAGTTTTATAATTGTTACAATCTTATCTTTTTGTTACATTATTAATTAATTAATCTTCCTACAATATATAAATCACAGATAATGATTTTTACTGTAAAAAAGATTATTATCATATTCTTAGAATCTCTCAAAAGATCAATATCTATTCTTATCAATACTTTCATGAGCACAAAATGCAAGTATTCAAGGCTTCTTTTTATCCTAAAGGGAATTTGCAAATCCTCTCTTGCACAACATAGAGGATAAATTTAGCCTAAAGGAACGTGGCTATGATTCACAATTAGAAGCAAGGTTTAATTATTCTTCATTGTTCCTTTCTTATTATTTTTTTTCTAACAATCTTTAGGCTAAAATTTGAAAACCCATCAAAAGAGGGGGAAAAAAAAATCTTTGTTTTCAATTGCTTCTTCATATTCTTTGAATTCAATTTTGCAAGATTAGAAGCAAGAAGAAGAAGAAGAAGAACACTTGTTGATGGCAATCATGTTTGTATTGCTACCATTGGAAGACTCTACAGTTGCAAGTCTAGGGGTTGAGCTTGAAAAACATATATCTCTTCAAAAAACATTAGTGGGAAAATAAAAAAAAAAAAAAACCTAAACTTACTTACCTTCATTTGAATTTTAATTATTTTTCGTTCATTCAAATGGAGAAAAACTTTCCCCACAACAACTTCTGTCTCCCTAGCATTTCGCCTGTTTTATCCCAAGAAAACAACATTCACGGATTTCTGACTTTGTTGCCTCCCGGTTATTCCTCCATATCAAATACAACTGCATGGAATCTTAACCCTAATTTGTCAAAGAATTTCTATGATCTTGTCAATGAACTCAATTGTCTCAAGTTATCATCCCCTGACATTTAAACTCAAAATCAAAATCATTAGTTTATTAAAGAATATTTCGCTGTCGCTCAACAACATTCAACAACTTTTCCTAGTCGGACTTGATAATAGGACCAAAGTCATGATCAGTCACGACAACGGCGTTTCCTCCTCTCTTACATGAGGATTTGAATCAGTTCACTCTCTTCTTCCAATAAATGCAAGGTATCAACAAGATCTGTTGTATGATATTAGTTTACAGAAGATAACGATAGAATCAATTGCAAGGGGATAGATGGGCTTGTACATGAATTTCCAAGGTTATGAGGGATATCCACCAAACTTAAACTTAATTACCACCGTCCCTCAATGATGTTTACGCTGTTGCTAGAGGTTTGAACTCAAATACAATATTTACCAAGATTAGTAGTAATTTGATTAACTCGCAAATAAGTTTTAATTTAAATCCTACAACTATTCATTATCAACGGGAAATAATAATATGTAGAACGCGAGATTCGGTGGCTATACAACGCCAATATTGATTAGAAATGGAATTGACAAATTTGGAAGATATATTAAAAGTAGATATTGGCATCAATGAGTTATAATTTCACATATTTGGAAGAATTTAAGGGAAACATATATTTGGTAGTGAAGGATCAACGAGATTGTAGATTTTGGCAAAGAATTTTGCTTATGACTATTGGAATGAGATATTAGGCATATTTTTGCAGAATTCCATACTCAAGGAGAACTGACTCGCAAAGCATGGGAGAAGGATGTTCAGATTATGAATGAAGGGATTGGGCATATTCCAATGCACAAGATTCATAAGGACGTCTATTCTAAAAGTTCATGTATTTTCTAAAAGATAAAATTGTATGTCTCAATACGCCAAAGATTGCAGGTTTAATTGTCCACTCTTAACTGTTTTCTATAGGTTTTCATTTACATAAAGATACACTATCCATTATTCTGTAAATTTAAATCGTGTGTTTCCTGAGGAAGTAGTATGCCTTATTTGGCTGAGGTACTTTCCCATTTCATTCGCTTTGGAAAGCTTCAACGTCTTCTACATGAGTATTGTATATTTTTCATTTACTATTTGGAAGCTCAAAACATTAAAACTATAAATTTTGTTCTAAATGGGATTAATATGGTTCTGGATATGCTCTTGTGTGCTGTAAATTAGAAAATCTTTATACCCTTTCCATATTATGTCTCAACAATGGAGAAGATATAGAAAGCCTCTTGAGAGGATTTACAACAATTCAAAAATTAAGATTGAAATTGGTTAGGAATGTGGATGAGATTGTCTCTAGTTTCATGTGTTAAGTTTCTAAAGAATCTCGAATACTTGAAGTTGAAGCATTCATGTGAATCAATTCAAACTTGTGCACTCAACTTCCCTGCACCCTGAAAATACTGTTATATTATATTATATATTTTCATTTGATCTTGTGAAATCAAGTTAAAATTTAGTAGGTCTTTTAACCAAAGGAGTGATCAAAAGGGATAGGACTCAAGCCCATAAATTGAAACACCAATGGAAGCTCAACTCAACGCATGATATGACATCATGTCTTGAGTTTAATGAGTTAAAGCACGTCATTAGAGTGATTGAAGCACTAGTTAAAATTTATATCCCAAAAGTAAATAGTGCTTGTTACCCATGAAATTTACATGTTGAGGTTGTGTTATTGAAACACTTAACAAACGTGATAAAATGCCTTTTAGCGGGGTATCTAAGTTTGCCTATAAAGATGTGGAATATAGCCATTCCAAAGGAACTAAGGACTTGGTTTTAAAACATCTATGAAAGGATATGAACAAGGCTTTAAAAGTGTTGTTTATTATATGTACAAATAGATAATATATATCTTAAGTTATATGTGTGATAGTTTATGCTACTAATTACATTGAATAGTTGGTTCAAAGCTTGTCTACCACATTATTCAAATTTATTGTAATGAACTTTCACTAATTATTGATTCAATCACAAAATATCTATACTTCTAGTGTAACTATTTTCATATCTTGAAAATAGTGGGGGATTATTAAGTTATTAAAATAATATTAGAATAAATAAATATTATTTTACTTTGTATAGTTTTTTTCATGTGCTGATTCAACCTTTTTCATATCCTAAACTTGCACTTCAACCTTTTTTTTTTGTCCCAAATTTGCACTTCCGTCCAAAAGTTCTGTTAAATTTCCAATTCTGTTAAAATCATGTGCAAGTCACATGATTTTTCAGGGCATTTTAGTAAATTACAAACTTTTAAAATTTTAATAGGGTTTAATTATAATAAGTAAAAAATTAAGGGGTATTATTCAATTTCTTATTAGGGTTTTCTATCTTCTTTTCTTCTTCATCTCTTCAAACCCGTTGTCACCGCCCACTGCCATTACAGTTGCCACTGCTGATTGTTGGTAGCATTGTCGCTGCGCCGCTGCTAACTACTACCAACTCTCTCCATTTCCATTTCCGCCGCCACTATCAACTTCCTCTAGCTTTGATGCTGCTTAATTTATCATTTTCCCCAAGAGTCTCATTCTCTAATTCCTTACCACTATCAGACCTTTCCCCACTTCTCTTACTCTTTTTGGGTTTACTACTTTTACGTAGCTTCATTGCGACAAACATCATTTCTTCTATTATGCCCTTCTTCTCTCCAGGGTATAGTTCCCTATACCTCCTCCGCCACCTCCTAACCGATGGTGTACTACCCGTAAGCCTTGTTGACTTGAGCTCATCTTCAAAATCGTCGTCGTCATCTTCCTCCTCTTCATCTTTTGTCTCTGATTGTGTCATTACTCCAGAATTGGAACACCTGACAACATCTCGTTGCCTGCTAGTAATCATATTATGAA
>JAXGGT010008985.1:0-20846 GCA_035583425.1 Marsdenia floribunda
GAAGAGAGAATTAAAAAAAAAAAAAAAAAATTCTGGATAAAAACGCACACACAAGGTGCGTTTTTTAGCTGATGTGGGGCAGCTGTGGCCTGAGGTGACGTTGAGGAATAACGCACACATGGCGTGCGTTTATGTGCTGACTAGGCAATAACGCACGTGACGTGTGCGTTTTACTGTGCACGTGGAATTTTTTTTTTTTTTTAATTTTAAATCGATGAAAAACGCACATTTGGGGTGCATTTTACTATGCAATAATGCACACACCGTGTGCGTTTAGGCTAGAAATTTCCATAGTTTTCAAACTAAGTTATTCACAGAGTATATGTTAAAAATGGGGTTAAAGTTGGCAAAAACCCTGATTTTGACCCTCGAATTTTAACTTTTCTGTTATTACTCTTTTATCCTTTTGTTAATTTAACAAGTAAACAAAATAATGTGACAAATAATAATAATACAAAAGAAATGGAGAGAATATTATTTTAAATTGGTATGTTTTTTAACTTTCAAATATAACTTTTTATTAAAAAACAAAACTTAAAGAATAATTAAATATTAATTACAAAACATTAATTATAGAAATTTTGATAAAAGATATTAATAAATAACATACTTATTTGTTAATAATGAAAATAAAAATATAATATAATTTTTTTCTCATTGTAACAAGTAGAAAAACACAGTGCAATTTAAAAGTATTTACTTTTAATTCATTATTATTATTATATGAAGAATAATTAATGAGTATAAATTTTTATTAATTTCATAGTGTTATAAAATCGTACAACAAAATAATAAAAGTAACGAGAACGATATAAGAGTAACAAGAGATATAGAGAGAAAGAGAATTTTACTAATGATCTTTCCAATTCCTTTGATACAAATTGATTCTTATCTTTTGTATGAAATTTGTTACGAAAATAAAATGGTCTTCAAGGCGCTCTATTTATAAGAGGAGTTTAGGGGAGGGTTGCATCATCAATGATATCATATTTATCGATCTCGAGGTAAAGTAATAATGGTGACTCTTTGATACAATGGACATCTACAAACATTGAAGAAACTCTTCGAATTCACAACACTTCCCTTTGGATGTCTATAACATAAAGAATATATCTCGTTAAAACCTTACTAGATAAAAAAAAAAAAAACTGTGGGAAAAAAACTCTAGTGAAGGCAAAAAGAGTACACTATTCTTTATGTTTAGATTTTTCCCCCTGTTGAGATAAACTCTCGCGATCTTTAAACCGATGCAAACCAATTTTATATATCAAATTTTCAAACTCTAATGAAAAGTTGTAGTCGGTAGTACCTTAATGAATAAATATGTAAGATTATCACATGACCAAATTTGAAGCACATCAATTTCACCTTTACTTTGAAGTTCATGAGTAAAGAAAAATTTAGGTGAAATGTGTTTTGTCCTGTCTCCTTTGATATATCTTCATTTCAATTGAGCTATACAAGTGCATTATCTTCATACAGAGGAGTTGAAATCTCTCTTCAAGAGGATAAACTACAACTCCCTCTAATATAATGGATTATTGACTTCAACCAAATATATTCTCGACTAGCTTCATGAATAATTATAATCTCAGTATGATTAGAAGAAGTTCCTGCTATTGTTTACTTCGTAGAGGGCCATGATATGACAATATTGCCATATGTAAATAAATAGTCAGTTTGAGAACGTGTTTTATACGGGTCAGAAAGATAACCGGCATCAACATACCCAATTAATATTGGGTCATTTTTTATTTGAATAAAACAATACGAGGTCAATAGTTCCTTGGAGGTATCTAAGGATATGTTTAATTTCGTTTCAATATCGTTGTGTTGGTGAAGAACTAAACCTTGTTAATAAATTTATAGTAAATGCTATATCAGGTTGTGTGATATTAGCAAGGTACATCAAGGCACCAATAACACTTAAATATGGTATTTTAGGACCAAGTATTTCTTCACAATTTTCTTGAGGTCTAAAAATATCTTTATTTACATCTAGTGACCTCATGACCATTGGAGCACTTAATGAATGTGCTTTGTCCATGTAAAATCTCTTCAAGATTTTGGTTGTATATGATGACTAATAGAAAAAAATTCCATCATTCATATGTTCAATTTGTAATCCAAGACAAAACTTGGTTCTTCTAAAATCTTTAACTTCAAACTCTCGTTTTTAACAATTAGTAACTTCTTGGAGCTCTTCAGAAGTTCCAACGAGATTGAGATCATCAACATATATAGCAATGATTACAAAACCAGATCTAAATTTCTTAATAAAAACACATGGGCATATTTGGTCTTTTTATAGCCTGAGTTCAACAAAAATTCACTAAGGTAATTATACCACATGCGTCTAGATTGTTTTAGTCCATATAATGATTTATGCAATTTTTTAGAATAATTTCCACGAGGGCCATCACAAGCCTTAGGCAAATTGAATCCTTCTGGGATTCTCATATAAATTTCATTTTCAAGGCTTCCATATAGATATGTCGTAACAACATCTATTAGACACATGTCAACTTTTTCATGAACTGCCAAACTTATAAGATATCGGAGTGTAATAGCATCAATCATTGTTGAATAAGTTTGATCATAATCAATACCCGATTTTTGCGAGTAACCTTGTGTGACAAGTCGTACTTTATACCTTACGACTTCAATGTTCTCATTTTGCTTTCGCACAAAAACCCATTTATAGCCAATAGGTATTACATCATTTGGTGTTTAGACTACAGGTCCAAAAACTTCTCGCATAGTAAGTGAACTTAACTCCGACTAAATCACATTGTTCCATTCAGGCCAATCATTTCTATGCTGACATTCTTCAATTGATGATGGATCGAAATCCTCATTATCCTTGATAATATCAATGACCACATTATATGCAAATGCATCATCAATAATTATTTTTATTTCTATCCCTACTTCTACTAGAAGTGGTATAATTGATAGAAATCTCATGATTCTCTTCAACATTTTTAGTTAGTATATTTTTAATAGTTGTCCCTTGGTCTTCTTTTTCTATTTCATCAAAATGATCATCTTGATCATTTAATCATTTTCTCTTTTGAGGATTTTTATCTTTCAAACCAAAGGTCAACCACGCTTCTAGCGTGCTTTTAATTCAACAACTATAGGAGTTATATTATGTTCTGCAGGGACCTCTATTCTTATAGGAGCATCTATAGTTGGAATATACAATTTAGTAACTCTACTAGAGTCAACAAAAGAATCTGGCAGTTGATTTGCACTTCTTTGTAAATGAATTATCTTTTGAATTTCGAGTTCACTCACGCTTGTGCGTGGACCTGAATGGCTTAATGATGTTGTCCAAACAAGTTCTATTTTGTTATGCCCTTTTTTTTCTCCCCCTAATTTAGGAAACAAATTTTCATCAAAATGGCAATAAGCAAATCTTGTTGTAAAAACATCACCTGTCAAAGGTTCAAGATACCTTATAATCGAGAGGGAATCATACCTAACATATATCCCAATTTTTCTTTGAGGGCCCATTTTTGTTCGTTGAGTTGGTTTAATTGGAACATATACAGCACACCCAAAAATTCTCAAATAAGCAATATTAGGCTCTGAACCAAAGGCCAACTATAAAGGAGAAACATTATGACAACTCGATGGCCTTAAACACACAAGTGCTACAACATGCAAAATAGCATGTCCTCAAACAGGTGCAAGGAGATTTATTCTCATTATGAATAGTCTAGCAATTAATTGAAATCTTTTGATAAATGATTCAGCTAGACCATTTTGTGTATAAACATAAGCTACTGGATATTCAATAATTATTCCAATCGACATGTAATAAGAATTAAATGCACGCGAAGAAAATTCACCAGCATTGTCTAGACGGATTCACTTAATAGGATAATCAGGAAATTATGCTCTCAAGCAAATTATTTAGATAAATAATCTCGCAAACGCCAAATTACAAGTTGATAATAAACAAACATGCAACCAATAGGTCGATGTATCAATTAAAACCATAAAATATCTGAATTGCTCACATGGTGGATTAATAGGTCCAGATATATCACCATAAATTCGTTCTAGAAATGTAGGACTTTCAGCTTGTACTTTCAATGGTGAAGGTCTTACAATTAATTTCCCTTTAGAACATACAACACATGATAAATTATTTGAAGTCAAAATCCTTTGACTTTTCAAAGGATGACCATGCGTAGCATCAATTATTTTTCGCCTCATAATTGATTTCGGATGACCTAAACAATCATACTAAATCATAAATGTAACAGGATTAGTAAACTTTTGGTTTACTAAATGATGCGCCTCAATAGTATGAATTTTTGCATAATATAGGCCAGAGGAAAGTTTTTCAAGCAAAGATTTATTACCAGAGGTCATTTGAGTAATGCATAAATATTCATGATTATTTTCCTCTATAGTTTCAATTGATATACATTATGTTGGATATCCTTAATAAATTTCTTCGAGACTTGGAGAAAAATAGTGCTTTATCAATCACAATTATAGTTTCCCCAAGTAATAATATACTAACTCTTCTGAAACCTTCAATAAATTTTAAACTACCATTTATTGTTATAACACTTGTTTCTCCAACGTTCAATTGAGAAAAATATTTCTCATTTTTAAGTATGGTATGCGTAGTTCCACTATCAATTAGACATACATCTTCTACGCCATTTTTCAACCCAGAAAATGGGACAATAGTCATCTGATCATAACAAAATATTTACAAACTTAACTTTTCAAATTATAAAGGTATAGTAAGAGAGCTATATAACCAAATACCAAAATAATATAAACACAATCATACTAAAATATAAAATAAAAGATAGTAAAATAATAATAGCAATACTAAATAATTAATAAAAGATAAATAATATGAAGATATACATGAGATGTCGTACTACATGTACGAGACCAACGATTTATCATGTCACAACATAATATTCGTGTTCATGGTTTTTCAAAACCATATTTTCTTTATCATTATTATCTATCCACTTCTAGTGGTTATCAATAATTTCAGCACTTAAAATTTTATTTTGACAATTACAATTATAAGTGTCATATTTATCACGGCCACAAATATATCCAGAACCATATTTACGGCCACGACCACGTCCACATCCACGAACACAATCTCTTCTAGGACATAAGTTTTAACAACATTCACTTTAGGGAATGAAGTAGATCCTATTGGTTGGGCTTCATGACTTTTCATTAATAACTCATTATTTTGTTTAGCCACAAGAAGACAAGAAATTAAATCAATACATTTCTTAAAACTTTTCTCACGATATTGTTGCTGCAGTACAATAATTGTAGCATTAAAAGTAGAGAATGTTTTCTCTAATATATCATCATCCATTATGTTTTCTCCACATAATTTTAACTGCAAGACAATTTTATACATTGTAGAGTTATACTCACTTACGAGTTTAAAATTCTGAAACCTCAAGTGCATCAAATCATACCGTGCTTTAGGCAAGATGACCATCTTCAGGTAGTCGAATCTTTCTTTCAAATTTTGCCATAGAATAAGAGGGTCTTTCAAGGTAAGATATTATATTTTCAAATCTTCATGAAGATGATGGCAAAGAAAAATCATGATTTTAGCATGATCTTGTGCTGTTGATTGATTATTTTGCATGACGGTGTCTACCAGACCATCGCGACTAGATGCATCTCGGCATCTAATGTCCATGATATATAATTTTTCCCGATAACTTCAAGAAGCCAAAAATTCGAGCTTATTCAGATTTGTCATGAAATGAAATAACGTACCTGTTTCTTCTTGATACAATCTTCAAACACTTTACTCGATGGTGGAGACTCGTGCTAATAACATATTATAAAATCGTACAATAGAATAATAAAAGTAACGAGAACGGTATAAAAGTAACAAGAGATATAGAGAGAAAGAGAATTTTATTAATGATCTTTCCGATTCTTTTGATACAAGTTGATTCTTGTCTTTCGTATGAAATTCGTTATGAAAATGAAATAATCTTCAAGACCCTCTATTTATTGGAGGAGTTTAGGGGAGGGCTGCATCATTAATGACATCATATTTATCAATCTTGAGGTAAAGTAATAATGATGACTCTTCGCTACAATGGACCTCCTCAAACATCGAAGAAACTCTTCGAATTCATAACAAATAGGTAATAATAAAGTTTAAATAAGATAAAATATTAGGGTTTTTACAAATCTATTGGAATATAAATATTAATATAGTAACAATAATAGTAATAAAACTTAAAAAATAAATATAAGAAAAGTAAGAAAGTTATTATAACATTATATTTATATGTAATATTTTTCTTTTTCTCTTTTCTCTTTCTTTTCTTCTTCTCGTAACTCTATTCTTTACAATGGCTCTATATATAGAGCTTTGATATATATATATATATATATGTTACATAGGGAGACAGGAAGATAAGTATAAATGAAACTTATCTTCCCATAAATATAGGTCATTGAATAAACTTAACTTGAAATTTATCCAATCTTAAGAAAGAGTTATGATATCCACATTTCATAACACTCCCCCTCGAATGTCTATTATGTCTTGTTAAAACATTACTAGATAAAAATTCAGTGGAAAAAAATCTATTGAAGGAAAAAGAGTACATTATTCTCTAGGTCAAATATCTGTCCCCCTATTGAGAAGATATCTTTAAATCTTTGAATCAATGCATGTCAATCTTGTTTACTAACTTTTCAAGTGTTGCAGTCAGTAAAGTCTTGGTGAATAAATCTACCTGATTATCATATGATCGAATTTGTTGTACATCAATTTCACCTCTCTTCTAGAGATCATGAGTAAAGAAAAATTTCAGTGAAATGTGATTTGTTTTACCACCTTTAATATATCCCCTTTCAATTGAGTTATACAAACTGCATTATCTTCATATAATAGTAGGAGTTTCTTTCTCATGTGATAAACTACAATTTTCTTGGCATGGTTAGAAGAAGTGGTTGCTATAGATTGTTTTGTAGAGTGTCATGATACAGTAGTACAACCATTTGTAAATAGATAATTAGTTTGAGAACATGCTTTATGTGGATCAAATAAATAACCAACATTTGAATAACCGATTAACATAGAATTGGTTTTGTTTGAATAAAATAATTCAAGATCAATTATCCTTTGGAGATATCTAAGGATATGTTTAATGTCATTCTAATACCTTAGAGTCAGACAAGAACTAAATCTTGCTAGTAAATTTAGAGAAAATGCTATACCAGGTCGTGGGTTATTAGCAAGATATATTAGTACACCAACAAAACTAAGATATGACACTTCAGGATCAAGTAGTTCTTCATCATATTCCCAAGGTCGAAAAATATCTTTATTCACATCTAATGATCAAACGACCATTGGAATGCTTAAAGGATGTTTTGTCCATGTAAAATCTTCTCAATATTTTTGTTGTATATGTTGATTGATGGATAAAAACTCCATGTTTAGCATGGTCAATTTGTAAATCAAGACAAAACTTTGTTCTAACAAAATTTTTAAATTCAAATTATTGTTTCAAACAATGTTTCACCTCCTGAAGCTTTTCTGGAGTTCTAATAGGATTGATATCATTAATATATATAGCAAATATCACAAATTCAATTCTAGATTTCTTAATAAAAATACATGGAGATATTGGGTCATTTTTATACCCGATTTTTAACAACTATTCATTGAGACGATTATACCAAATGTGTCCATACTGCTTCAAGTTATAAAATAATTTTTATAATTTAATGAAATAATTTCCACGAGAGTTAGAATTATATGCTCTAGGCATATTAAATCCTTATGAAAGTTTCATATAAATATCATTGTCTAGGCCTCCATATAAGTAAGTAGTAACTACATGCATAAGATACATGTCAACCTTTTCATGTATTGCTAGACTCACAGAGGTATTTAAATGTAATTGCATCAATTATAGGTGAATATATTTCATCATAATCAATACCTGGTTTTTGAGAAAAACCTTGTGCCACAAGTCGTGCTTTCTATTTCACGACTTCATTATTTTGATTTCACTTTCGCACAAATACCTATTTGTAACCGATTGGTTTTACAAATTCTAGTCTTTAGACTACAGGACCAAAACCTCACGTTTTGTGAGTGAATTTAATTTTGATTGAATTGCATCTTTACATTTTGATCTTTCTATGTCTGCATTCATCAACTGATGTTAGTTCAAGATCCTCTTCATTTTGTAAAATATTAAGGGCTATATTATATGAAAAAACATTATGAATAATCGTTTTTACCCGATTTCAACTTCTTCTGAAAAAAGTGGTGTAATTTATGGATATTTTAGTGTTATTTTCACTGATTTTAGAAGTATGTATCTCATCATCAGTTTTCTCTTGGTCATTGTCATCATGATCATTTAATCCTCTTTTCTTTCAAGGATTTTTATCTTTAGAACCAAGAGATCGACCACGCTTTTAGTGTGCTTTTAATTCAACAACTATAATGATAACATTTTGTCTTGTTGGGATTTCTATCTGTAAAGGAGCATCTATAACTAGAATGTGCAATTTGATTACTCTTGTGGGGTTTACAAAAGCATCTGGCAATTGATTTGCAATTCTTTGCAAATCAATTATCTTTTAAACTTTCAGTTCACTCGCACTTGTACGTGGATCTAGATAATTCAATGATGTCATCATTCAAGCTAGCTCTTTCTTACGTTGTTTATTTTCTTCCCCTAGTTTAGGGAACAAGGATTCATCAAAATAACAATCGACAAATCTTGCTATAAATACATCACATGATTTTGGTTCAATATATTTGATTATAGCGGGAGAATCCTATTCAACATAAATCCTCAATCTTCTTTGAGGGCCCATTTTAATATGCACATTTGGTAGTATTGAAACATACACTGCACACCCAAATATTCTTAAATGAATAATGTTTGGCTCCGAACCAAAACTCGATTGTAAAGGAGAATATTTATGACAACTTGTTAGCTTTATACACACAATAGTTGCAGTATGCAGAATAGCATGACCCCAAGCATATGTGGGGAGATTTGTTCTCATTAGTAATAGTCTAGCAATTAGCTACAGGCTTTTAATAAATGATTCAACTAAACCATTCTGAGTATGAACATGAATTACAAGATGTTCAACAGTAATGCCAATAGATATAAAATAAACATCAAATTCTTAGGAAGAATACTCAGTAGCATTATCCAAACAGATTCTTTTAATAAGGTGATATGGAAATTACACTCTTAAGTGAATGATTTGGGTTAATAATCTCGCAAACACCAGGTTGCAAATTGGTAATAAATAAACATTCGACCATCTAGTCGATAGATCAATTTAAAACCATAAAATATTTGAATAGCCTACATGGTGGATAAGTAGGTCCACATATATCACCATGAATCTTATCAAGAAAAGCTAGAGGTTCAATTTCCACTTTTGTAGGGGTAGGTTTAATAACCAATTTCCTTTGAAAACATGCAACACATGAAAATTTATCTGAAATTAAAACCCTTGTATTTTTTAAGGGATACAATGCTTATTTTCAATAATTCTTCTCATCATAATTGATCATGGATGACCAAATCGGTCATGCCAAATTGTAAATGTAGTTGGATATGTAAACTTCTAGTTTACTAAATGATGCACTTCATGTGTACAAATTTTTTGCGTAATATAGGTCAAATGAGAGAGATGATAGTTTCTCTGGCAATAATTTCTTATCCGAGGTAATCTGAATAATGCAAAGGTACTCAGAGTCATTTTCCTCCAATGTTTCCATATGATATCTTTTTTTTTTTTTGGTATCTTTAAAACTGAATAAATTTCTTTGAAATTTTGAGAAAAATAATGCTTTATATATACAATTGTTGTTCCTCCGGGTAATAATATAGTAGCTCTTTCAGAGCTTTAATTAATTTTGCACTACTATTTATTGTATTAATATTTGTTTCTCCCATATTTAGATAAAAAAAATTTCTAACTTTTAAGTATGGTGTGTGTAGTTCTATTATCAATGAGACATATATTCGCAATGATATTCACATTAAATGAAACAATAGTCATCTAAATATAATAAAAATAGGAAGATTGACATGTTTAGTCCTTAACATTTGAGGTTTTAGTAACTTTGGTCATATTTTTTTTTTTTTGAATATATTTGGTCCTAAATATATGATAATTTGGTAACATTGGTCCTTTATGACCAAAATGACCTTTAGCATCAATAATCAATGACCAGAGTTTGTCGTTGATTGAACATTAGAGAGTAAAAATGTCAATTTAAAAAAAAAAAAAAAAAACTACACTTTCGTTCTCCATTCCCCCCCAATTCTCCCCCTCGAAAACCATTCTAACTTCACCATTGTTGCAGGAGAAAGTTTTTTCACCATTATTTTCTGAGATTTTTGCAATGGGTAATGGAAAGAAGGGAAAAGTTGGAGAAAATGCATCTTTAATTCGAAGAGGTAGCCGATGGCACACAGTCGAGGGTTATGGTGCAGAAGCTGAATGTGGTGTTGGGATGCTGAATTCACAGACATTCCAAAAGCATTTTGAGTAAGTGTAATTTTAAAAAATATTGTTATCATCTGGAGGGATAGTGTTCTTCATTAAGATACATGAAACTGGTATGGGTACATATACATCTGTGATTATGTGTAGATGGCTATTTGGTTTAGGTATAAGGAATTATTTTATTTCCATGGCACACATACAACATCGAAGAATGTTACCACTTGATGAAAAAACAAATGAATATCACGAAACCCCACTAGCCACCACCAAAGAATGAATTTTTTTTTTTTGGTAGGTACCACCAAAGAATGAATTAACTGAAGTAATTTACAATATCACATAAGTGATAAAACCAAAGATGTAGCTTGGTTAAAAGAGAAAGGGTTCATATCAATCATTTTTTTTTTGGTTATTATTATTCCTTTTAAAACTTCTATCATTACTTAATTATTTATTCCCTTAATAAGTAAAAAGATTAACAATTTCTAAATTTGTCCTGCACTACGGGTTTTTTCCTCTAATCCTATGATTCTACATGGTACTCATATGTGGTTTTGATATTCTGATCTGTAAGGGCCCTGATCTTGGTTGCTGGAGGTTTTCTGAAGTGGCTAAAAAGTACTTTTGGGAAAACCATTTTTAAGTAATATAACATATATATATATATATATATATTAACTGCATCAGTAAACAAAACATGTTTTGCATCTCTTTTCTAAAAGTAGTTTTTTCAGGCTACAAATAGAGCTCAAAAGCAATTGAGAACACGGTCAAGATACTCATTATTAATTCTCTGGTGGTAGCTATTGGGGTTTCATGATATTCATTTGTTTTTTCATCAAGTAGTAATATTCTTCAGTGTTGTATGTGTGCCATGGAAATAAAATAATTCTTGATACCTAAAATGAACAGCCATCTACACATAATCATTTACAGTTGGTACCCGAAATTTGGTTTTCACTTCTTATTACAGTTGATGCATCTTTCAAAATTTAACTTTCTTATTTTTTCCAGCATATGTAGGACTATTTTTAGGAAGTGTAATTTTTTTTTTTTCTTTTTAAAAAAGTGAATTGTTATGCAGGACTATTTTGCAAAGTATTCCAGCAGAGAAGAAGGAAGAATTTGTTTTCTTGGACTCATTGTACTTTCTACCTCTACACCAGTGGATCGAAAGACAGTGTAATGAAATGGATAAAGAGGAAGAAAATTTTCTCCAAAAAATATACTCTTATTCCCATTGTTATATGGTGTAATAGATTTTGAAGATTTATTATGTATTATCTGCATAATAATATGTATAGTAGATACCATTTTACCCTGCTTTATGTATAGGTCTCATTGGACTTTATTTATTTCGGTTAATTTTGGAGATGCATCTATTGAAGGGGATCAATGTATGATTTTACTTGACTCATTACAAACAACTGAACATCAATTGGAACCTATAATAAGAAAGTAAGTCATTTTTTAACCTAAGATATTGAATGATATATATTTATATGGTAATTGAAAATTCATAACTTTATGTTTCTTATGGATATCTTAGAGGTTTATTGTTGACATTTATATAGCAAATGGTAGGGGAAATGGGGATAATGTGCATCAAATTCCATTTTTAGTGCCAAAAGTAAGTTAATCTTAATCTAAATATCACTCATTCTTTGTGACTTGAAAGGTTGATATCACTCACTCTAAATATGCTACATCAGGAAAAGTAGAAAAAGCATTTTGTTATTTCATGGTAGCCTAAATTAGTTGGCAAATCTATTTCTGATAGGCTAATTTTGGAGGTTTTTATATTCTTGGATTACAGGATAGATTATCCACACCAAATGCCAAATTTCAAGTGTTATTGTTAATCCACTATTGTTTGTCACACCATGGGATTTGCTTTATGTTTACAATCACAACATCTGATTTTATTCTCTTTGTCTTTCTCCTGCTAATAGAGCTCTCACCATAGTTTTTTTTTTTTTTTTTTTTCTCTAGATTAATTGTTTAACTTCTAGCATGAATCCTTTTTGTAGTTTTATTTTCTTTTCAAGTGTGCCTACCCCTGATTAGACCTTGGAACTGATGGAGGAAAAGTAAATAGAATGCTGAGGAATCATGTTCTTGGTTTGTATTCTAATGTGTGATAAAATGGAGAAAAGAAACTTTTCAAGGATATAGAATGATGTATCCTATATCTGCTTTTTCCATAAAGCTTTTGTCTTATGTATTAATCTCACTTCTAATTTAGAGAAGTTTTTTTGCAACTACGAGACTACGTGAATCATGGATTTTCATAGGAATAAGAGTAAAAGAAATGAAAGTATAAATTTACTTGCATTTATCACTCCTTAGAAAATTAAACTGAAAATTTTACTACCTGAAAACTTAAACGAGCATAATGTAAGCAAAGCAGCAATTCAGATGTTACTTTGCATATATGTGTGAGTATACTCTAGAAACACTTGGTTCGTCTCAAATCCTGTTAGTATTCTCTCAATCTTGGAAATGTGCTAGTATTTTGTGGAATATGGTATATAACTGTAGTTAGTTATTCCATCTATTTAGTTATAATTGCTAGTTTTCTTTTATAACTGGAATTTGAGTTTGAAATGCTTTTTTTTTTCCTTTGACATTTTTAATCTAGAAATAATTTTAGCATTTGCATATGTTTATTTTTCTTATTCTTTTCAATTTGAAGATCATGCAAGCCCCATTTTATGGAAAGTTATATGTAACTCTCATTCCGTGATAACAGATACTCATTTTTTTATCTGCAGAATATCTCCAATATAACTAGGGATTAAGTTTCTTACATGTTCAATGTCATTTGTTAAAGCTGTTCCCTTATTCAAAATGTGTAAAATTATTAATGCCCATTCCCTTATTCATTTTTTTATTGTTTAGGTGCCACAACAATTAGGTGGGGAAGAATGTGGATTTTACGTTTTATTATATTCTAAGTTATTTATAGAAAATGCTCCACAAAATGATAGATTTGAAGAAGGATATCCCTACTTTGTAAGTTTAATTTTGAAGTAGTATTTTATTTGATAATTCAATAAGATAATACATTAAGTTATTAACTTATGTTGTTGGATGTTCAGTTGACAGAAAATTGGCTTACAATAGATGAATTTCAGCAATTTATGAATAAATTGCTTGGAAACAAAGTTGATTTACCTGTTGTTGATGTTGTTGATTCTGTTGCTGATTTGAAAGGGGAAAAGGGGGATGCAATGGTGCTGCAAAGTCATGTTGAAATGGATCTTCAATATGGTCAAGTAGAGGTCATTGAACAAGAAGTGTTATATAGGATAATGCAGGATGTATAACAGTTGTTAGACAAGAAATTTTTGCTGAGGAAGCAATGAATGATCATGTTTGCACTGACAGTAGAGCTTATTTAAAAAGGGCAAATACTGAATATATTATGGAAAGAAATGGGGATGATGGTGATGATGGGGATCATTCCTGTGATGAAAAAACTTTTTTAGAAGATACAGATGCTAATGTAGTGAGTGAAGAGGAAGAACAGACATTAATTGAGGAGCTTGGAAGGGAAATACAAGATTTTGAACAACAGCTTGATAATTTAAAGTTGGATAAAGAGACAATAAGTGATATAGTTGCTGAATGTAGTGGTTCAAAAGAAGTAGAAAAGGAAAAATCTGGACAAAAAGATAAACAGACAACAAGTGAAATTGGTAAACAAAAACAGGCAACAACAAAAATAACAAATACTGGATTACATGAGGCTCAAGTAAAAGGTGAACAAAACAGAAAAGAAGGTGGAATTGTTGGGGCTAGGTGTGCTAAGTGGGTACAATCTGAAAATATTTTTGACATGAATGTTGTTGGAGGGACTAATGAAGAGGTTTTAGGTGAAGAAAGTGAACCAGATTCAGCTGATCAATTCAATAACTCTCACGAATCATAAATGGAAGAAGAAACTGAGAGGGGGAGATTTCACAGATTTAATAGACAAAGAGAGATGGATGACCCAAAATTCGAAGTTGGATTAAGTGTGAGTTCTTCGATGAGTTTCCACAGTTCGATTAATTTCCTATAGAGGAAACGATATCCAACTATTCTTCCATACACTTTGATGATTAATACATTGACCCATTTTTGATATATTTTGAGTTTATCCTCAACAGTGATTGTATGAAGACTGCCCCTTATTGTGGGTTTACTAGTTCATCACTCATTCGAGCTTCTAGCAGTGTAGAAGACGTGCTAATAAGGTGTGGAATATTTGTATTGGATATGAGTTTATCCAAGTAGGATGGAGGTTTTTGTATTTCAGCTTGTATATTAGGGGGATCGTGATGTTAGTTCTTTCCAAAACATATGTTTCTTTCTCAGAGAGAGGGAGGGATGAAGTTTCAGTAGAGAGAGACATTGTCCTCTTATGGATGATGTGTATATATAAGATAAGATTATTATGATTATATGTATCATTGTACACTTAAAAAACCTTAATTTTTATATATGTTAAACTCTTTTTTTTATATATATTTATTTAATTGTCTACAATCAATATTATGTTTATATATATATATATATATATATATATATATATATTTAATTCATTTTTAGTCTTTAGTGATAAGAAAAATATTGAATTTTGATGTAACTCTCATCGTCCAACTTAGTTTATGCTTTTTGTCATAAATAGTTGATTTTTCATATATTCAATTGAAAAATTTATTAATTTATGGTTATTTTTTTTAAGAAAAGTATATTGATTTTTACAATAATGGAGTGAAAATTTAATCATGTATGATTAATTAATTAAATTATTTAACATATAATTATATATAAAAATAATATAATATTTTAAAAAATAAATTTAATTAATAAGAGTTATAAAGTAAATAAGATAATATAAAATAGTACTAAATATAAGATAATATATTTTAAAAAATTAATCAAAATAATAAATAAATATTTTAATTGAAGAGATTTTTTAAGGACTTTTGAGACGTGTTATGAGAAAAAAAAAATTATAATTTTTAAAATTAAAAGATTAAAAAGAATACAAAATTTATTTGAATAATATTATTATTAAAAATGTATTTTTAAATTTACTATATGATATTATGTTTGAAGAGAAAGAGATAAGGATAAAAAATATTTAATGGTTAAAATTGATATATATATATATATATATATATTACACAGTGTTCGAGGTGTCTTGAATATGTCCCAATTATGGGTGACACTTTTAAGTCATGTCCACATTCAGACTAATCCCCACTCGAGCTGGGTAGGTTCCTCACAGGAGGTAAGCTCTAACCCCAAATTTTTAAACGGATGCATACGTGAGTGCGATTTCGATCATGCGACCTCACTTAAGTTAGAAAAACACTTTACTAACTCACCTACGCTTTAGAATTTAAAATTGATATTTTAGACGTTGCATTTATTACTAATGGAAAAACACCATTCAACTCACCTTTAAAAAAATTAGAGAGTGTATTTTGTAAATTCAAATTTATTTTTATTTAGATAAATTTTAGAGAAGTTTTATTTAGATTTTATCATACTTCTTGATGATGGGTCTTCTCTTCTATTTATAATTTTCACTTTTTTAATAAACGACTATAATCAATTTAAATTAAATGTAAATAAAATTTATCTAAAATATTATATAATTTTCTTTTTTTTATTAAGAGTATATGACTGCTACTCTCTTCAATCTGTTAAAATTCTATATTTATGTACAATCTTCAAGAATACTTTATACTTTTTACACTTTTCTAACTTATCCTATTACTTTCTCTTTAGTAAAGTGTAGAAAATTTTAAAGAACTCTGGACATATTTATGGTACAAAAATGTAAATATTATTTTTTTATAAAGGAATTACAATTTTGTGGGAAAAAAAAAAAAGTGTAAATAGAACCTAGGGAAGTCACCCACATTGGGCACAATTTAGAAACTGTTATAGACCAGCAACAGTCAACAATAACATGGGCTATATATAATGGACCAATGTAATGATCCAACAAAGTGTTCCAAAAAAATTCATTTCCCCCACTGCTCCATTTTCCTCCTATAGATGTGATTGATTTGCACTTCAATCTAGAATATTCTTAAAAATAAATTGTGTATCAATTTAATTAATTGAAATTTATAAATTTTTTAAAATAAAAATTATTAAAATACTTTTAAATAATTAAATTAATTGAAATATATATTTAAATATTTTTATAAAAATTATAAATTATGAATATCGATTTTTTTTAATAAATAATTATAAATATTAATTTAACTCAATTTAATTTTAAGATTAATTTAACACTTATTTTATTTTATTAGTATTAAAACTAATATTTTAGAAGATGTCTAATTTCCTAGGAGATATATCACCCTCGATCTAGCTTCCTGATCATAGATCTTTGCATACCCACCATTTTTTTTTTTAATATTTCAAACTCGAAAATTTATTTTAAAAAGAATACAATAATTGGCAACCCAAATAAAAGGCCCAATCCATTAGCCCATAATAATTATTATTATTACTTTATTATTTTTCTAAAAAACATTTATAATATTTACTAGCTCAATCTTCAATATTTCATTATATACTAAAGGTGCAAACCTCATGATCCAATTACTAGATAAGTCCATATATATAAAGTTGAGCGTCAATTTGTTTTAAGAAAAAACAAATGATCCCTTTTTCACTTAAAATAAATTTTGTATTTGGGTTGTTCTAACATAACCAATGCAATTTGGGGGCCAATTTAAACAAAAAAAAAAAAAAAAAAAAAAAAGTGAAGCCATGGTGTAACTTTCATTCTAAAAAAGAGAAAATTATTAAATATATGGTCAACCAATATTGTATAAGGAAAATATTGGTTAACAATTTTATGGGAGACAATCTATAAAAATGTAATTGTTTAAATAAAGAAACAAGAATCCTTTCTTTGTTTTAACTTCTTATATATACTTGTACTTGTGATTAGCAAAAAAAAAAAAAATTGTATATTGATTTTGACTTGTTTATGTTTTTTTTTTTTTGGTAATTTGGTATCTTTATCAACTAAATTAAGAGAAATTTATAGGAAAAGACTCTCAAGACGAAACAATGCTATTTCTGATAAAATTTGAACTCTGACTCTCCACTTGACAAGTCAAGTAAAAATACTTAAGTGGCGAAAAAAACTAACTATTAGACTATTACCTTATTCTCAAAAAAAAAATAGAAACAATTTTTTTGTACACGCCTTAACCACAGAGCCAAAATTGGAAAAACTTTCCCAATACTCCTTTTAGCACAAGGTTAGGCTTTGAAGATCCATGCCAACTATAAGTTAATGCTACAAAATACGCTTTACAGGAAGCTGACCCAAACATATACAGAATGGGCTGGGCTTTTACAATTTAGGTCCATGCAAATTTTTCAAAATTTTTTTATTAGACTATATAAATGTGTTTTTAAGATATTTCAACAACTAAAGCAAACAACAATAACTTGATACAAGTGCGTAAAGGCCTTGTAAATGCTATGCGAGATTATGAATTCGACATTCATTATAGCGCCATGTTAAGAGCTAGGGTGAGATCTTTCCCTATCTAAGAATTAGTCTTGCGGGCACAGCCTATGCTGAATTATAAGAGTGGTGTAGGAACCCTAATTCTATTTAAATGAGAGAAAGAAAAAAAAAAGGAAGAAGAATTAGTTATAACAAAGATTTTCATTTTTTTTTTCTTTTTCGTACTGGTTATGTCTAAAAATACCCTCAAAAAAATGGGCATTAGAGAAATAGATAGAAAATTCAAAAAAAAAAAAAAAATCACAAGAAAGACTAATTTTAGTATTCGAAAAATAGTTACAGGATAAATTTCTTTTTAAAAATTGATTTAGTACCTTGTATGAGAAAGTAAAATAGTTGCATGACTAAACGGGAAAATTTTGCTATTTTTATCTAATTTTCCATATGAAATTGAGCCACTTGAACTCTATTTTGCTTAAGTTTTACTGTTATTATTAGTATTATTATTTTTCATATTCTTATTTTTTGTTTTCTAAAATTTTAAATTTTAGTTTATGCTTTCTTAGTTGATTTTTGTTTCTACCTTCTAAAATAAAATTACTTTTGATTTCAATTTTTACATTTATTTTAATTTTAAAATTAAATAATTAAATTTTTTTTTTATTCTTGAAAGTTAGTTTTATTAAATTTATTAAGTGTTTTTAACCAAAAAAAAAAAAAAAAAAAAAAGCAATGTAAAATATAAGTTTTAATTCAAGTTAGATTGGCTATAGTTAAAACATGTTTCAAAATTATAAATTCCAAATCCATAAAATATGGTGAAAAAACACACATTGTTCAATTTTAGCCATTAGTTCTTCATTTAGTTGCACTTATTTCTTCATTATTTCCTTAATGTTTCCACCTGTTATTGCAATTTCAGAATAACATCATCTCCTTCGTTTTCTAGACCTTTTGGACACATGTTGTTTAACTGTTCATGCATGTAGATTTTGTGATCTCAGTTCTAATCGTTCAGAAATAAGCCTCCTTTGGTTTTGAGTCACCAAATGGGGTGATTGGATATGGATCTTTTTTTTTCTTTTTTTTCTTTTTTTTTTTTTTTTTTTTTTTTTTGATTTTGTGATGTTTCTTCCAATAGTAGGTGGGTTATTCCTCCTCACAATAGAATATTGGGAACATCTAGGAGAAGCCATCTCTAAAAAACTTGTTTTGTAAAAAAACAAAGAAGAAGTAGAATAAAATATTCGACACCAATCTAATGGAAAAGATATTTGTTTAGATATGAAATATATAAAGACTTAAAAGTCCTTAATTTACATGAAATAATTTGGTGAAGTACTTGCTTGCCTTCCTCTATAAACCTGCAAATCAAGTCTAAATAGGAGTTATTCTTTCCATTCAAACCCTCAAAGATCAAATTAGTTGATAATTCAAAAGATGAAAGATATATATATATGTGATAAAGTTTATGATAAATTTTATATATATATATATATATATATATATATATATATCACACTTACAACGTATTGGTTCAAGTGGAAGGAGTTTGATTTTCTTTTAAATAAGATCTCTAGTTGAAACTTTTGTATAGATAAATAAGTTTTAGGGAGAGCTTCTCCCTTAAAAAAAGGTCTAACGCGACTTGATTTTAAATTAGTTGAAGCCTACTAAATACCCGGCGGTTAAATTTATTTATTTTTTTTTTTTTTTTTTTTTTTTTTTTTTTTTTTTTTTTTTTTTTTTTTTTTTTTGAAAGAGAGAATGCACAAAGGAAGATTAGATACATTGTGTAAATAAAAAGAATAAAATCCTTCTTATTTTTTTGAGTTCACTTATTCTTTGAAGTTTGTACCTTGATGAGGTTGTGAAACTTGTTGTTTTGTTTTGTTCACGTTAAACACGTGCAAGTCATCATCATAGATTTTTCTTTTCTTCCTCTTCCTTTTTTTTTTTTTTTTTTTTTTTTTTGTTAAATATGGGATTTATTTAATTTATAAGTACGGTCATATTTGTTACATATAGAAAAAACGTTGTCGTCTAATACATAAATGAATCTAAAATACTTAATTATACTCTTATCTTTTTGAAAAGCAAGTAATATACAATAGGACATCAGCGAAATAATTTCAGATTTTTCTATGTAGTGAGAAAGAATCTAGCCAGCTAGTGATCTACTGAGTTGGCTTCACGGTTAATATAGGAGATCGAGCATTGATCTAGTGAGGCATGCATCTTCAGTCAGAAATGAGGTTCATCATTGGGTGAATGTGATAGGTTTGTCGTAAGAGACTGATTAATACCTTTAAATTTGTTTTAATTTTTAATTGTTCATATCCGTATTCTTTTACTATTTGTAACCCTTGTCTTAGAGCCTCTAGTTATGTTGGTAGTAGACTGTCAATAGAGAGATTTCATGTATCTTAGTAATTATTTGCTTTTGTTATCTAGGAGTACTCCACCAATTTTAGCTTTTCTCAAATGTAGATGTGGACGGAACCATCATAGATTACTTTCAAAAGAAGTTATTTAAGGTATGTTTCACTTGTTATCTTTCTTCTAATTTACTTTATCGACATATGTATGTTTCAACTTACCTCTGTAATGATCATAACAAGATATAATCAACATATAACACTTCAATCATAATGATCATAGCAAGATATAATCGACATGGAAAATTGGACATTTTAGTCCCCATTTTATTTTCGTTTGGAAAAATTAGTCCCTATATTTTTTCTTTAACTTTTTTAGTCCCCAAATTAAAATGGATTGGATAAATAAGTCATTATGACCATATTTTTAC
>JAXGGT010009014.1:0-20837 GCA_035583425.1 Marsdenia floribunda
GGAATAATTAAACATTGGTTGACCATTCATTCTAATTCTTTCATAATGAAACATGAACATTACAATGTCCCTAATACCAGTACACATATTCCCTAAATGAAGGCTGAAACAAATAACACTTCTTGGTCAGTAGCACAACCTATATATAGAGCTCGTGCATCAAGCTTTTGTAAGTCATAATCATACACCCAATTGCTCTCGAGCGCACATTTAGGATGACCATCAATTTGGAAAATTTTCTGATACGGGAGATATCTCGACAATGTTCCCTATACATGTCATGCACCCAAACCTCTGTACTGTAATACACAATGAAACATTCCTGATAATGAGCGAATGTATTATTGTAGAATTTAGTCTTAGCTCCCTAATGGTGGTAATGCCTATCTGCTATAGAAATTCATCCCCTGAACACAGATAAACAATAACAAGGGCATAATTTGCTACCAAATGCCCTACAACAATGGCTTCTGAAAAAAATTCCCGACCCTTGACAAAATTGAGGCGAGCAAATGCTTCAAACTGAAACATAAAATCAAGGATGATAACAAAGCCTTACATTTTACTTTTCTTCTAAAATAACGAAGGACGAGATCACAGAGACTCGCCATACCTTCCCTGAATAATGTTTCTGAATTTATGTAGAAAAGACATTTTTGCCTGAACAGGCACATGGAATTGAACACAAGTGGGAAGCAGAAGTTATCCGAAAGTGCAATCGTCCGATAGAGGTAGCTTTCCTCTTGTTCAACGATGTTGTAAAAAGTCTTGCACCTGCACACACAGCGAAATAATAGTTTCAATATCTAACCTACAATTACATATATGTATATATCAACCCAAAAAAAAAAAAAAAAAAAAAATTTAAAACAAAAACGAAAGGCATATACAAATTTTATGATTAAAAGGGATTTTGGTGAGTTTGAAACAGTGTGCCCTAGAAATTTCATTAACAGATGATGGGGAAGGTCGAACAGGGGTGAAGATACAGGGGCGAGGGACGTCATCTCAGCATGCAATGAAACGAATTGGGAGAGAAGCAGTTATATGGTCGACTAGATATAGATTAATAAAGATGAGCTGTACTCTGAAGTTTGAAGATGAAAGCCTTGTAAAGTAGTGTGGCTTTTAGGGATTATATTGAAAGGAGCCAACTTCAGTGGGAATTTCAAAAGTATTAAACGCAGCTATCCATTTCTACCTACCTATCAATGTCACTCCATTTCTAATTGGTACAATGGCAATGATAATGACACGTGTGCCTTCTGTTTTTAATTATTATCATATTGCTTCGCCAATAATGTACAAGCACATGTTGCCCAACTTCCTTTTTTTTCCCTTTTTTAACAAACAAGGAAAACTATGGGATTGTTATTGCTTTCATATATATATATATATATTAATATACACATATATTGCGCAGTTAGAAGAGTCCCAACGATACGCAAAGTTTCAAAAAAATAGAAACAAGTGGAAACCTAGCCAAAGTACAAGGGCGGTAGTCAGCTACGCAATAGTCCTGTGAACCACTACACGCAATTTGACCATGGTGCCGTGTCATAATGGATTTTATCAGAGACATTATGGCCAAACGACGTTCCAGATTCGTAATCTCAAAAAGAGTTTTTCCACCCATTACTGTTCCAGATTCCACCTTTATACTAAAAGAAATTTGAAACAGACTGCACTTCTAACCCCAAAACTTTCAATTCATTCTCCTTCCAAATCCGACAGTATAAGGTCTAACAATCGTGCTTCAAATAAAAGATAGAGAACGGACAATAATGTTCACCCACCGGAAGATCCAAACATACTTCACAGTGCAGACCTTGAAATAAGGAAAATTTTGTCTGGTTTTGTGTTGGAAGATGACCCACTTACATAGACCAGCAAAAGATAAAGTTTTCTTTGTTTGTAAGTACTTCGAAGACTCATGGGCCGGTGGATGGTCCTCTAAAAACATTGCCATCGGCAAGCCCCAAAAATTGAGTGAATTAGGACAACTTGAAGGGTTTTCAGAGATGTTGGTGTATAAAAAATGGGATACACTGACGACATTCTGCACCAAATGTTACCTTCGACTAGTTAGACTTTTCTACCTTAATGTAGTCGTGTCGGTAGGAAGGCACAATGAATTGATTGTTACTTCACTGGTAAAAGGGGTCATGGTTCAGATAACGCCCGAGCAAGTAAACAGTTGGTTTGGAATGCAAAACTGGGTTTATTGTTTGTCGTCATATGAATCTGTGGATGACATGTAAAAAGCAACATTGAGGGACGAAGTTGGCCGCACGCTCTGCAGTTCTGTTCGACTGTCTGTGAACGACTTCTTTGTTTCTGGCCGTGCGATGGGAGGCATAGTAGCACAGTTTATATAGGGTAGATATCAAAAGCAACTTGGTGCGACAGATTTCATCCTCACGTACAAGGCATTAACAAGGAAGCTTGTTAATTTTGGTGATTACTTCGTGTGAAATATTCACCAAGCACTACGGGTAAAATATAGATAGTTGCCTTATGGTAGGTTTCTAACCAGGATTCTCAAACTACTTAATATTGATTTTGAAAGTGAGGTAACCGAGCCAATTGAGTTGTCATATGGAATGCAAAATGTAGCTTGTGTGGAGTTATGGCATCGTAAAATCAATCAAACAAAGTAAACAAAGCCACAGAATGTGGATAATGACGCAGATACTGAATGCAGGAATAGTAGAGGAGAGTCAACTGATGCAATGAATATCAACATCCTGGCTAAGAAACTGGAAGATATGCAGCAAGCATGAGAAAATAATAGAGAAGATGGCCTCAGGTTCCGCAAGAAGATGAAGGCATTTCGTTCTAAAGTTAAAGATACATTATCTGAAATTCTTGACATTTTGAAGTCTGCGAACAGCGGGACCAACTGTAAAACACCCAGGAGTGAGGATATGTCAGGCAATGTTGAGCCAGAACCAGAACATGGTCGACCAGAAGTTTAGCAGCCACACAACCCCTATGGAATGACTAGGAACCTCACCAGCCACATGTGCATGATCCCCCAGCTGATGATTTTGATATCCCCTTTTCAAAACATGGGAACGATGAGCAATATGATGTAAAAGAAGGACCTGAACATCACTCAAATATAGGTGGTCCATTGAATGGAGCAATGATTCAGGAGAGCTTCGGTGACTCAAGTTCACAGCCTCCATTCAAGAATATTTCGACTATTGAACTTCGAGAACGAATATTTGATGTGGTTCCAAAATGCACAGAAAGGGATAAAGATTCATTTGAAACCGCTGTAAAGGAGGATAATAAAGATATTGAACTATTATAAATTGGTTGTCTGAAATCATGACAGTTTTCTTGCTAAATTTATTTATAATAATTTACGTTTAGGAACATCTGATGGATCTCAAATACACTAATACTTTGATAATTCACATGTTTAATCAAATGCAGCAATTACAAGTAAAATATTTTGATGGAGTTTGATTTCTTCTATAAAATGCTGAGAAACATGTATTTTGGTTTTTACTTTTTTTCATCCATGATGTTGTTTAGGTGATGAGAACAAGTTGGAAGAAAATGCTAGAAGTAATTCTGTTGCAGAAGACACAACTGAAGACAGAAATTGAGAACTACTCAGTGTCTTTGAATTGGTTGGTTTAGATGCTACTGTCGACCTTGTTGTTTCATCTGCAAAGATTTGAATAGTATACTATGTTGCTATGAGTTTTAAATTGGATTATAGTTTTTCTTTCAGTATGTGGACTATGATATTAAATTGGATTATGGATTATATTAGCCTATATGTTTGTTTGTGAACGGATTTTCAGCACCATAGATAACTGCACTGAAAATTTCACTTTAGGAAAAATGGTAGTCAGCTATAGATAAAAGATGCAAATGTGAGCAGTTTGAAGTCATACTAGTTGACCATGCAGTTGTTGATCGTTAGAAAAATGTAGGCATAATTACATTGTGAATCATGGCTAATAAGGGGAAACTGCACAGGTTTTGAATTATGTCCATTGTGAAATAAAAAGATAAGCAAACAACTTGTTATAGAAACAAACGACTATATGAAACAACCCAATGGTTATCTATACATATATATACCCTTTTAATGTTCAATCAAATCACGAATCGAGAACATAGCCCAATAAAAATTTATCATACATCTTTAATTATTAGCCAAAGTTTTCCATTTTCATTATTATATATATATTTTCCCAATAACGCTGCATGAGAAAGAATACTTGTCGAAATTTTTTTTTTATTAAAATTTTTATAAATATTTTTGGTATTATTTCGAGACACATTTTTTTAATTGTACTACAATATTTATTACTTTGTTTAAAGTTAGTACAGATTGTTGAGACTAATTTCACACTTTGGAAAAAATATGTATAAATGGAAATAAATAATATATATATACATCCAACAATAAGTACTTATTAGAAAAAATAAAAAAAAACAAAAATTTGAACAACTGTAACATATTTTTCAATAACAAAATTGTCATACAAAATTTGAAATATTTGTACAACAAAAAATATTCAATATATACATATATATATATAACTCAAATAATAATATCATCATTAAACTAATAAAATATATTATTTTTGTCTCATAATCACTAGACAACTTCTTACATTGGCCCCACCTTACTTCTCATTATTCGCAATCAACTCAATTCTTTTTGAAAAAATGAGCTTTCTCAAAAAAAAAAGTTCCAATCCAAAAATACCTTAAAAATATATACATTAAAAATTTTAATTTGAAATAAGAAACGTTATGTGTTGCAAGCCCTTTAATGTTATAAAATTACTGATTTATTAGACTAATATAACAATGTTAAAGGAACTATATATATAGAGTAGAAAATGTTATATAATTAAAGACTAAATTGATTAATTATCTAATTAAGAAGAAGGTGTAGTTTCGTTAAAATTCAATAATAATCTATTTACTTTAGTTCAGTTAAATTCTTCAGTAGACCTATAAATCACTTTCACCCTTATTTTGGGTTATGAAAAACTTGATTAGACGAGACAATTGAAAAAGGAATTAATTCTACTCCGTTCTTCTATTAGCTCAGTTCAGGTTTAATGGTGGAACGATGTTTCTACCTTCAGGGAAAGGTTGGAGTTTGGACAAACCTATACCCTGTTTATGAACATTAGGTCCAAAATATTTTGGACCCAACTAATTTTTAGGCCTAAATGATTTTCTAAATTGTTTTTTTTTTAAAAGAAAAAATATTAAATTATTTTCATTTTAACTTTTTAATTACTAAGTTTTGTTTACAATAGGGAGGAGCAACCAATATGTTAACTTTTTATTTGTTACTAAAACAAGTCAAAGACGAAAGTATCTCAAATTAAAAAAAAAAAACAAAAGAAGTTCTTTTTTACAAGATTTTGACCAATTCTAAAAAGACAACATCATGAGTCAAATTTTTTAAGGATAAAATGAAGGGCAAAAAATCCAAATAACACCTGAACTATTCCAAAATCTAACTTTTGCACCTATAATTTTTTTCGTTTAGAATAAACACTTAAACTTTTTTTTTTGTTCAGATCTTGCACTTCCATCAGGTCAACACGTTAACCTCCCGTTAGTCCAACCTATGTGCGCATCACGTGTGATTTTTCAGGGATATTTTTGTCCTTCAACTAACCCATTGTCTATTCCCTCCATATTAACATTACCTATTTCCTTTTCATTTCATTACCTACTTTGATTTGAAGGTTTCTCTCTCTAGTTCAATCTCTCTCTCTCTCTACTTCTCTGACTGTAGTTTATCTGTCTAGTGGGAAAAAATGTGGAGAAGTAAGGGCTCGTTATTACCGAAATGTTTTGTTGGAAGAACCACCCAAGTAAAGACATCGTGGACTGACAAGAACCCATCGCGAAGGTTTGCTACCTATAAAATGGAGGTGGGTAATTTGGATTATTTGTCATATGCTGTGCAAAAAGTATTTGGTAATAACTTATATTTTTTACCCTTTTTAGATGAAGAGTAAAGGAAAAAATGTGATTTTTTTAAGTGGATAGATCCAGAAATTTGTAGTAGAGCAACTGAAGTCATTCTTGTTTTGCTAAGGCAGATTCGATCTATGGAAGAAGAGGCTGACAGTGTTACTTCTTCACTGACAAAATCAGAAGAGAAAACCCAATAGTTAGTTGTAAGAGTCCAAGAAATATGCCATGAAAGAGATTTGACTAGGTTTTAGTGTAGGTTTCTTTTCATCTATACTATCACTGGGTGGGTTATCTGTTTTTTTTAGTAATTACATATCCAGATTGTAATGGGCATGGAAAGAAAACGTTGGCATTGAATCCCTAAAAAAGGGTTTTTATGTAAAATTGGTTGTTGTACCTATGAATTATGAATTTTTGGCAATAAAATTGGCTCTATTTTCTGTAAATTTTGACAGCAATTTATCAGTTTCTTTCTGTAAGTTGTGTTCAGCAGTTGTAAATGCTTAACCATGGAATGGTTGGAGTAGTTAAATACTATACCCTATAAATGGTTCAAACCGTAAATGCTTAACTTCACCCACCAAAAACAACTTGACAAAGGACAAAGGACAACAACATGTGCATTTTTTCCAAGTGAGCAAAAATCCAAAATAAACAGAATCTTGTCCACAACAACTTTTACAATGTTTCGAACAAATCAAAAATCACAGTAAAACAAAAACTTTCCCATAGCAAAATGTACACTGTTTCCAACAAACCCAAAACTGAAAGTAAAAATGAATATATCCCAAAGTAATTGAAAATGCATTCACTCAAAACATTAATAAAGGCACAACTAGATTGAAGATTGTTCACTTCTTTGGTCGAGACCTTAGGTAAGAATATTTATTTAGAGGCCCTCCTAGACCTAACCAAGCTTGCCCAAATGCCTCATAGGATCTTGTGGCTCTTCCTTTTCCTCTCCCTTTCCCTTTTCTTCCACTCACTTATTGAGCTTCAACTGTACCATCTTCCATTCTTAGTTCTTCAATTGGTTGATTAGATGATTGTGCAGCACCTTGTTGATTCGCAAGAATAGACGTTCTCCCTCTCACTTCTATACTTTTCTACAATACATCTGCTACTCTCCTTAAAATATCTTCTGTGCTAACATCATCTTCATTCACTTGAGATTGGTGCTCATCTTTCTGATATGATTGCTGTTGCTGCCCAGGGTCTTGCACCTATGCTTGTTGTTATTCCTCATGTTACTGCTCCATTTGTTGGTCAGACTGTTGGCCTTAGTTTGTACTACCACTCTTCCTTGCCTTTCCCTTTCAAACATCAAAAGAAATTGTTTCAAGTGTTAGTATATGTTCGGGTAGATCTGTGTTATATGAATTTAAGACATATATATAGTAGATGATCTCAAATGTATTAGTTGACAAGCACAATATGCACAATACAGTTGACAAGCACAAAAATACAGTTGAATAATCTGAGATTTGGACCTTGTTTGCTGCCTTGTTTCTAGATGTTGTTGGCTTGTTCTCAGTTGTATGTGCAGTGGCTTTGCAAGTTGCTTTGTTATGTCCTTTTCCTCCACAATTTTTGCATGTTATAATGATTCTCCTTCTGATTTTTCTACATTGATCTTTTCCCTCTTCTGGTTGCCTCCTTCTTGCCTTCTTTGGTCTTCCTGGCTACCTGTATGCCCTAGGGGGATCCAAAAGAACTCCTTCACCCCTAGGCCACATATCTTTCCCATTTATATGCTTCAAAATATTTTCATATAGTTTCAAAAATTTAGCAGTGGTATAATATTCATGCACAAAGTTGTGAGGATCCAAGCCTTCTTATGGAGTGCAGCTATTGCATGAACATAGGGAATTCCTGTTCTTGTCCATGACTCGCAGTTGCAATGATTGTGCTTCAAGTCCACAACAAATTGCTGCTCAAATGGATCTTTCACTTGATACCCATCTAGGCCTAGATTGGCCTCCAAGCCCTAGAATCTAACACAACATTTTCTATTTTAGCCTTAATTACTGGGCATATCCCATTAATAGGTTGTTTCAACATTTGACTTCTTCTCCGTTCTATTCTACACATGATTAACTCCCTAATCCCTTCCATTATGCTTATGATTGGTAGACTTCTAGACTCCAATATGTGCCCATTAAAGGATTCACAAAGATTGTTACACGACATATCACATTTTCTATGTGGTGAAAAAAATGCCTTAAACCACTGATTTGGCCTAGGTCCATTTGCAACCTAGTTATATGCTGCCTAATCATACTCCCTTAACTCATGCATTGCCTTGTCATACAACATTTCATTACTAGAACATGCTATCTTCCACAGTTTATCTTTCAAAAGCTTACCCTTGTGAAGTTTGTTGAAGTTATTGTACATGTGTTGTACACAGTACCTGTGATCACAATTGGGCAACTCTGTAGCCTATGCAGCATCCAAACCTTACAAAATAAAAATAGAAAAGTGAAAAAACATGTGTTAGTTTGAATGAAGGAAAAAAAAAAAAAAAAAACAAAAACAGGAAAAAAAAAGTAGGAAAAAAATGAAAGAAAAAAGACTTACTTTTTGTCTATCAAATATAAATGTGAAGGCATAGCCATCATTCGTTAGTTGCAAATCTTCCTGTAGGAGCTCCAAAAACCACTTTGTTGTTCCACTGCTTCCTTTTTTACAACAGCCCATGCCACAGGCCACCATCCATTACTTCCATCCATGCTAATATCTGTCAAAAGTTGTCCTGGATATGTACCTTTTATGTGACAACGATCTAAACCTAATATAGGTCTGCAATGTGGTTTGAAACCATCTCTCAATGGAGCTAGGCATACATACATCCTTTAAGACCTGGGTTGTCTCCATTCCTGTCTAAAGTTCTCATGCTCAATTTCAATTGTAGAGTTTGGATGAGTTCTCAACAACTCTGCCCTATAGTTCCAAACTTGCCTATACTGCTCCATTTCATCACCAATTATCATGCTAATTGCAATTTTTCTAGCATTTTATGCAAAAGTTCTAGAAATATCACATCTAAACTGCTCATCTACCTGCTGTCTAATAGATGCTGCTGGAATCTTAGGATTCATTCTAATCCTCTCAATGTACTTGCTGGCAATCCACTTGGCTGTTATCATTTTATTTTTCCAAACATGGTTACAGTTTTTATGAGTCAAATTCATTGTTTTCAATATCAAATCCTGACTTTTGGTAGCAGCTTCTTTGATACAAACACAAACCAGTCACATTCCTTCATCAAAGCCCTCACCCTGTTTGGTTCAGTAGGTCTAAACTTACAAGTCTTACCTTCATTTATGCAGTAGTTTCTAACTGTTATCTTGAACTCATTCCCATTTGCAAATCTCATACCCAATTCAAATGTTGGATTGGACATATCTTTCTCAGAATAAAAAAATTTGTACCTGTAATCATTTGAATCATCTAAATCACCACCCCTGGTCCTCAATTCATCCCTTACCTGATCTACCAAAACAGAGTCTCTTTCTTGGTCTGTTTCACAGTTATTAGGATCAGCAATAGGCTCACTAACTATCTCATGTTCCATTGGTACATCCTCAATCACATAAGTGTATCTTTCAAACATGCATCTCGTCATCTAACAGGTTTTCATCTCCTTCATTTGTTGCAGCTGAAACATCATAGTCTTCATATGATGAGTTATCACTCTCATGTTCACCATCTACTTCCATCCTCTCTTCTTGAATCCTCTCAGCTCCCACTTCATCTTGTTCAGCTTTGTGATCTTGCAATCTCTCTTGTTCCATCTCATGTCCACCAGCAACTTCCATATTGGCTTGTTCAACAGTGTGATCATGCACATTGTCATGATCACCGGCAACTTTGATACTTCCTTGTTCAACAGTGTGATCATGCACACTATCATGATCACCTTTAGCTTCCATACCATCCCAACCCTCAGTTTCCATTCTCTCTGCAACTACCAGTGTGCTTTGATCAGTCCCCTCTTCTTTTTTTGCGTGGTCAACAATCATGCCTTCTTGTTCAAAAACACGCTGACTAACAGTCTCATGTTCACCTTCAGTTTCCATTATTTTTTGTTCAACAGTGTGATCATGCACTCTGTCATGATCACCTTCAGCTTCCATACCATCCCAACCCTCAGTTTCCATTCTCTCTTCAACCTATTTTTCCATAACATCTTCTTTATCTCCTTCAATTTTGTCATGCTCAACTACTAGTCTGCCTTGATCAATCCTCTCTTCTTCTTCTACATGGTCAACAACTATGCCTTCTTGTTCAAAAACCAGCTGACTAACTGTCTCATGTTCATTAATTGCCTGAGATAATTCACAAACTGTTTCTGTTACACGTGGTTCTGCTCTAGCATATTCAGAAGAACATTGTGTCAGTATCCCTAAATCCTCTTCTTCCTCAACTTCTGTTTCTTGGTCAATATTTGTTGTTTCTATTATTGTTTGTTTTGTAACTTCATAAGTGTCTGCTGCAATGTTTTCAATTACTGTTGTTTCTGTTGTTTCTTTTGTAACTTTGTCTGTTTCCTGTCCCAATTGCTGCAAGTCATTGTTACCATACCATCCCAACAAAGGTATGGTTCTTTGTTTCACTGTTTGTATATTTTCTTCCTCAATTTCCTCTATTATAACTGAACTTTTCTTTAGCTCTGACTTTTTGAACTCAGGTTGACTTTTAATGATCTGTATTACTTCTTTTTGTTTCCTTCTCTCAACATAGAATTCTATTACTTTAAACCTTGGAATCCAACTACACATGGTTAGTATGTCAATATCAGTAGAAACCAGTCTTAGTCCAGTCTTAAAGTCACCTATAGGTTCTAAATAATAATACAACATTAGGATATCAGCCATTTTCAAGTTCTCAAACATCTCACTGATATCTAATAGACTAAATCTATCCTTATCACAGTAATCAACATATCTCCATTTCCCCCCTTTATAGTGTCTATAACCCCTCTCTGTCCACCATTAGCCTCCATAGTACAATTTTAACGTGAATAAATCATCATCAGGTTCTGTACAATAGACAACAAAGCAAATAAAAAAGGACAAATTTTCACATATCAGACAGAAAAATGGAATTGTCTTAAGCGTAAATCTGCATCTTCATACACTATGGATGGAAAAAAAACTCCATGCAAACACATAGACAACATATATATCAGCAAAATAATAGGTAACTCATATTACCATAGTCAACCAAAACATGACATAAAAACTCAAAAAGTTCAAATCTTTCTTGTAAAAACGATTGAGTAAAAGCTTTAAGATGTACCGTATAGAGAAAAAAGGGTCAATATGGTTGTTCATTTTCTTCCTAATCTTCCAATCAAACACCATTGTTCTTGATTTCCTTGACCTTTCGCCTTGTTAACGGCTCCAAATAGTTTGAAAGGCTCCCAGCACTTCGAAATGTTCAAAACTTGAACCTTTTTTCAATATTAGGTGAAAAATTATGACGAACTGTAAATGCAATTTGATGGTTGCTTTCCCTCTGTAAATGCAAGATGTGAGTTGAAAACGATGAACTGTTCTTTCTGGTGCTAATTTCAAAGTAAAAAATGGAGTTAAGGTGTGTAAAACAGAATTCATGGCTCCTTTTCGATTGATTCATTGGAGGACGAAAATACCCCTGGAAAATCACAAGTGATGCGCACACGGGTTGACCGACGGAAGTACAAGTTCTGAACAAAAAAAAAAAGTTTAAGTGTTAGTTCTGAACAAAAAAAAGTATAGGTGCAAAAGTTGGATTTTGGAATAGTTCAGGTGTTATTTGGATTTTTTGCCCTAAAATGAAATTAATTAATTGAAAAATTCTCCAGTTTAGTCCCTCAATTATTTATATATCCTCGGGTTGGTCCTATAACTTTAATTTCATCCAAATTGATCTTTTATCTATTTTCTATTTCCCAAATTAGTCCTCCTGACTAAAATTGGCAAAATTTGATCACTTTACTGGTATATCTATTAAATTAAAAGGGTAATTTTAGTCATTTTATGTTAGGAAAAAAAAAAGAAAAAAAAGAAAAGATAGAATATTTTAGCCAAAATACTCACTTTTTTCAAGAAATGGAAAAGATATGTGAATAAATTTAATATATCTATTCCACGTTTCTTTCTAACATGAAATGATCAAAATACCTTTTTATTTTAATGGATATGCCGGTAAAGTGATCAAATTTTGGCCAACTTTGGTAGGAGGACCAATTTGAGAAATAGAAAATAGATAAATGATCAATTTGAATAAAATTAAAGTTGTAGGACCAACTCGAGAAAATGTAAATAGTTAAGTGGATAAACTGGAGAATTTTGCAATGAGTATTTGAAATTCAAAATTAGTTTTTTTTTTAGGGAAAACGAAACTATTCATTCAAATGTAACCAATCTGCCTGTAACATATGCAATACATCATAGTGAGAAAAACTCATCCAAACAACAGGTTGACTCAAAGTATGCCCCAACTTAGCTAGTCTATTAGCGATGACATTCGAAGTTCTAGCTATGTTTTCAACTCTACATTGTGCTAGAATTACAATTAATGTCCTGAGTGCATCAATAAAGTGTCCCAAGGGAGAGAGATCATGCATCCTACAACGTAATCTGGTAACAATACTGAGACAATCACTTTCAATCAATAAAGGCATGAGCTGATGTTGTTGCGCCAAATGAAAATTCCACCATAAGCCCATAATTTCTGCATGCTCCGAGGAAACAATGGTGGATAAAGGACCTGCAAATGAGAGGATGACCGCACTAGTATGATCTCGAATCACACAGCCATAATCTTAAGCATGAGATGAGAAACTAGTGTCAACATTAAACTCAAAATTAATTAAATATCAATTTTAATCACTAAACTATTATAGATTGACATCATAGATCATCTATAGTACTTTCTTTTCTTTTGTTTTTTTAATGTTTAAATTTAAAAAATTTATTACTAATTTTTTTTTTTTGTATTTAATTATATTAATTATTTTTAATGCATAATTAATTATTTGTATCAAGATATTTAATTATATTATTTTAAATATGATTATTTTTATTAATGTAATTTTTTAATTAATACTTAAATTAAATTCTCATTTACTTATTTAAATTATTTTTATGTTCAATTATATTACTTATTTTATGTAATAAATTAATTATATACACATATTATTTTAATTACTTTAGTTATATATATATATATATATATATATATATATTATTTAAATAATTAAAAAAAAAATAAATTCCTAATAAATGAGTTCTCGATATACCCGTTTGGTGGAGTAGAATTGAGTTGAATATCGAATTTAGAAAAATGTTATAAGATTTTGAGTTTACGTAATTATTGAAATATTATGTTATAAAATATAAATATATTTTACGTCTTTACAAGAAAAGATTTTTTATGCATAATTTAATGACAAGTTTTGGATTATTTATTAGACTCTGACTCATTCTTTTTATTTTTAATGTTTTAGAGGTTCATAGTTCGTTAGTTGATTTTATTATTTTGGAATAAGAATTTCGATGAGCCAAATAATAAATTTTTATAAATAATTAAATTTAACTTTTTTTCATTTTATTTCGGTTTATTCTTTTTAGACATTGTAGTGTTATTTTATTTAAATTTGTAATACTATCAAATTTTTAAGATTAATATTGTGTAAGCCGAATAAAAAATTTCTTCTCTAAATGAGAAAGAAAATCAAAAGATGGACAAAATTTTATGAAGGTTTAGACTAGCCAATGGACTCAATAAGAAAAGTCCTTATGGACTCAAAAAGTTGCTCAAAGGACTTTAGTGATTCAATCCCGATGGCCTAGATGATGGAGTCAATTAGGTATGAAAAAAAGTTCATAAAAAAATCACTCTTATGTGAATCGGATTGGACTAGTCAGACCGTGAATCGGTCCTCAAATCAGTTCGATTTAATGATAAAAACTATGCTAAAAATAACAACTCAGTTTGGACCGGCTGATTGACATTTTTTTTAAAAAAAAAATTTAGAGGGAAAGAGAAGGTTTTCTTGGTTTAGGGTGACACTATGATATGATTTACATTAATTACTTTTAATTCTCCTTTATTTCTAACTAATTCTCCTTTATTTCACTTTTAATGCGATGGAGTTTCTTTTCTAAATATTTTCTACTTTAATCTTATTATGTTATTTATTTATTTTTTTTAACATATGTTTTTACTATTGTAATTTTGTTAATTATATTTATTTTTATTTTTTAAAATTATTTAATATAAATATTTACTACATCGTAAATAATAAATATGTTAATTTATATAGTTTAAATATTTATGAATATTTTTATAAATTAAAATTACATTAAATTATTAACAAAAATATTATTTATAGTAAATATTTTTTAATTTTCAATTTATGAGGTCATCAGTTCAATTACGATTCAATTGTTTTTGAATCATTAAATTGTAAACCACTAACTTTTTCGATTCGATTTCCAATCCGATTATGAAAACATTGCAAAAAATGTCACAATCCGAATATTTTGTATAGCCCCCATGTCCTAGTCGAGAGGAGTCTCCGCAGCTCATTGGATCTCCTCTCTGCCTGACGTGTGATACCTAGTTCATTAATGCTTTTGCTCTGTATAGAGGGTAGGAAATAGTTTGTATCCTTGATGTACATGGTGTTTTGAAGGAATGATATATATAGATCCATTTTAGAGCAAAAAAATTGTTATCCAAAATGAGTTTTTAGGTTCAAAAAGATATGAATTCTTTTGAGTTTTAGAAAAAGAACCATTATAAGGCTTAAAAGAGTGGAGAGATGATGGGAAAAAGGGCTTTGTAATCAATAGACTTCTTTGAAAGAAAATATGTTCTTTTGGTGAAAATTGAGTGAAAATTTCAAGAAAAAGGAGTTGTTTAAATGTTTAAATGCAATTGAGTAAAGGTTAAAATGAGAACTTGGAGACTAGTAAAGAATAAAAAAATGAAAATTGGAATCGTGCCTCAATCTCTCAAGACTTTATTTATAGGAAAAACTTTCTAAAAGAGATATTTTATTCAAGACGAAAAAGTTCTCAAAGTAAAAAAGTTTTTTAAAGAAGAAAATATCTTTTAATTAAAATATCAAAAATTGGTGGATTTGGTCCTTAATATTCATATCTTTAGTGCAATTGAACATGGGAATGACAATTAAAACGATACGTGATAAAAAATTAGTGTCTCAATCCCATTTTGACCGGGAAATTTCTAGTTCGATTGGGTTGGGAATAGAATGGTGATTCTCCAGTAACCAAAATGGGAAATGGGGTGAGAATTATATTCTTTTAAATTCTCATCTCTATCCCTACTCCCTAAACTATATATACTTACATAAAAATAAATTTATAACAATTATAAATATCAAATACTAATATTTACTAAAGATGAATTATGATAATTATTTTGGTATGAATTATGATAATTATTTTGGTAAATAATAAATTGGATGCAAATAAAAATAAATAATGTAGTAACCATACTATATATTTTCTTAATTTATATAATATATAAATAATCATAATAATTATTAACATTTTTGTAAAAATAAAAGTATTTGATAAATACTTTATTTTTTATTTACAAAATTTATTTAATAATTTTTATTAAAATTTCAACTTAAAAAAAAAAAATCTTTTATAAAAATGAAAAATTCTCGTTATCCTTAGTTGAGATTTTAATAGTTATCTCTCAAAGGATCTATTAGAAATTCCAATGGAAGTAATAGTTATTCGTGATAATAAGGGATGAAACAAAGATTGTAAAAAATTCTTCACAAATTATTAATTCCGATCTCGTTGTCATCCCTAATCAATTTTGTCCTCATACATTAAGTAGCTACTAAATTAAAAAAATAAAAAAAAAAAGATACTGATACCACCAATAATAAAAAAATTAGAGACAATCCATTAATTTTCTTTAAAATATCGAGAGAAAAGAATATAATATTGAACAACACTAAAGACTATAAATTAAATTTTTGAGATTGTTTTCGTTTTTATAAGAACAATTTGCCAAGATTATTTTATTTTTTTCTTATTACTAGTAAATTGTGAATGAAAAAAAAACTCCTTTTATAATATTTATGTTTATCATGTGTCTTCTGTGTTGAATTATATCTCAATTCTTAATATGTCATGCTTAATATTTAGGTCGGGACAAAAAATAGGTATTTAAAAAGATTTTTTTTTTTTTTAAACAAAAAAAAAAAATTGTGATCTAACCATATGAAAACTAAACTAACCGATTTTTCCAAAAATTGAATGTTTTGAACACTGACATTTACAATGCATCCCAGAATTCACAAGTGCAAACTTTGCTCTTAGTAGATCTAGCTTAACAAAGACCTAATCTTCATTATAGTTTGGATTCTCTTTTAGAATTACGAAACCTTCAAGCATAGGAGATAGGGGAATGTACCTGCAAAAAAAGGCAAAATGTTAATTAATGTCAGATTGTCAATAAAAAAGGAAAAAAAAAAAAGAAAAGAAAAGAAACAAATAAAATATTAGTACGAACTATGTCTTACTTCTTAGTTGCAAGTTCAGCTCTATCTCCAGCCGACAATATCACCGGAGTTGAATGTGTCCGGAAATCAGTGATAGTTTTAGGTTGACCTGCTTGACCCGTAACATCAATTGCTTTACCCACATGTACAGGTACAGACAAAGGTTTTAAGTCTCCATCAAGCGTCATAAGCATTCTTGGCTATCAAAGGGGATAGTAAATCAAGAGCTACATTAGAATTATAATCTAATTAATGGGAAAACTTTACAACTAAACAAACTGAATAAGGCCATTCATGTTTAAAAGCTTAAGGTGATACAAAGAGGTTGAATTTATACACTTAAAATATTCTCACATGTAGGCCAAATACAAGTCTTCAATAACAAATTGGACAAATAAATAATAACCAATAAATGAGGCAGAATCTAGTATCAGAGCATATTAATTTCTACTTATCTAAAAAGCTTAACAGATAAAAGAGGAATTAAATTTATACATTTAACATTAAGACAAAATCAATACCTTCATTGCCAAAGCAAGAAAATAGAGAACATATTCATATTTGCTCAAAATGAAATGTTCCATGTCAAGACACGCATGCAAGAATATGATCAGTCCTGCCAGTCCAGTCCTATAATGAAGAGAAAAGTTGATCACTGAATCTAGAAAAATAAACACACACACGAGCAAATTTTTGAATCAAGAAATCAACTACTAGACCAAAAATACACTTACGGCGACAACACAACTCTTTCAGAATGATGTGGAGAGAGTGACAACAATCCTTTTCCCATACAGACAAGACCTTGCGCAATTCGAACCTAAAAATCAACCAAAATAATATATAATAAACCAGTAAATAACTTGCTAAATCATCAATCCACGAGCTATTCAACATGTACCATTTCAAAGATGGAACTTACACAACAGAGAAGGCTAGATCTTTTATCATAATAACGGGACAGCCTTTTGAGGATTCCAGCTATTCTAGCATTGTTTGTACCTGCACCTATCAAACCCAAAGAGATGATGGCAGCCTGCATAATTGAAATGGATACTCATAAGCATCCGGCTATTACTCTACTAATCATACAAAGAATGAATATTTCATGTAAAATACCATTGCAACTTCTTTGTCTGAATCATGACTAAGTTTGCTCAATGTGTCCATAACAGTAACCTATTCAGCAAACCCAAAGTTTAAAGAGAGGAAAAAAATGGCACAAGGTAAAAAATATCAGGAAAACCTCCACATATCCACTATAACCAAACCAGCATGTAAATCAATAGCTCTTAATTACCTTTGGATTTGATATGCTGAGGAGGGACAAAGCCAAAGGGACTGCCTTCCTGATGTTTTGCGCACCATACCTCAAGAGATGTTCTAACAAGCGAATAGCCATCTCATTCCCTAATTCTTCACCCATTGCTACCAAAGCAATCCCAAGAACAGCTGACACCTGGTAGGTTTCACTCTTCTCTAGATGTTGAGAACACTGGCCAAGCAAGTATTGCACCTAGGATCAGGAGACAATTAATTTCAGAATATTAGCAATCCCAAAAAATAATCCAGAAAAATAAAAGGGAAAAATTTCAAAGTAGAGTCAGTTTTTGTGCTGAACCTTAAGTACATCCCCTGTTCCAGCATAAGCAAAAGAAAGCAGGGTCATGTCACAATGCCTTCTAATATTATCATTTAAGGTTTTTGAAACCTCAGCTGTAGCCTCCGTCAGAGTCTCCTGTTAACCAAGAAAACATGAATCCATGAATGCTACAAAAATAAAACCAAAACTAGTAATAGATTTGATTGTTGATTACAATCAACAATAAGATAATATATATATATATATTTAAAAGCAGAAGCTGCTCAATTTCTGAAAGGCTACAGAAGATCGGAAAGATATTAGCTTCAGTTACCCGTGTCCCAAGGTACAGCAGGCCAAGACCAAGAGTCAAAAACCGTGTAAGGGGTTCCTTCATTTCAGACTCACTACGGTGCATTAATGCAAATATGATAGCTTCGGAAATATCTTTATAGCAACAACCCACAAATATCAAGCCCAGTGAGATTGCAGTAAATGCAATCACATCAAGGGGTGCCTTTGGATCTCTAAGCACAGGGATCAATAACCTCCTGGTCTGCCAAAGTCATGCCCAAAGAAGATAACATTACATTTCCATTCACAGAGAATTGAAAGTACAAAAGAAAAAACTTAAGAGCCCACCTCAAAACAAGAAACACCTGCATGTGAAAGTCCTAGACCCATAATTGCTCCAATCCTAATGAGTGAATGTTTGACGTTAACATATACACCTAGTATCTCCATTACCTGAGAAAATAGCTTATAATGTCTCAAAATTAGAATGTTTATGATTACAGATGAAACTATCAGCTAACCGGACTTCTGTTTACTTTTGTATCAATTCAGTTATAATAATTACTAATATACAAGTATTTCCAAAGAAAATTTTAGGAGAAAGAACGTAAAAGAAACTTACACGATCACATTCATTCAGGATTCCACAATTTACGATACCAAGACCTATGAATGCACCCGCAAGGACAGAAATTTCAGTGCTCTTGAGATACTTTTCAAGTTGAGCAAGTCCAGAGTCAACATTCCAAAGAAATATCATCCCCTAAATTATAGAGAAGTGATCATTAAAATGAATAAAAAAAATCAGCAATAAAGTTATAATTTATTCAACAGACCAGACTGGCTACAGCACTGGTCTTTCCATATTCCCTATCCTTGAAAAACCAATTTGTAGAACTGTCACTTGAGGCTTTAGATGGAACCGTCATAAATTTATCCTGAAACAGCATGTATTTAAAGTTGAGATCTTCTCTAACAATCATAGATACTTTCATGTGCGTAAAGAATGATTTTACCCGGCCAAAGCCAGCGTTAACAAATGCATTCACAAATATAGCATCCAACCTTTGTTGAGTCGAATTAAAATTGAAATGAGCCTGTTCAATATAAGAAATTGAAAAAGAGAAATTCATAGCAAAGGAATTAATATCTGTTGTAAGGTATACAACCAGATAGGGAATTAATTAAAAGCAAAGGATATTTAACTCAAATCTGAGAGAGAAAATGTTGGTAAAGGTGAAAAACTAGGCATGCAAACCTTGCATATATCTTCAGGAGATTTCGGCTCCATGACCTCCATATCACAAGCAAGTGCAAGGTAGCCTTCACCTAATTTATCATTATTCACGGTACTTTGTAGTTCTTCCCTCTCTTCATCATCAGTAAAAACATCTTCAGCAACAAGAAACTGAATTCCCTGCAATTAGCCAGGTATTATACCGCAAAAAGAAGGTTTCAATTTGATGATTAAAGGATAAGTTTATTGGGCTACAATATTACAACTAAAACAATATGTTTAATGTTCCATCTTCAGGTTAACGAAGAGAAAGCATCAGTTATGGTATTTAAACAATCAAAATGCAATTAATGTGTGATAAGGTTTAAGTCTTTATGGTTTAGGTGTTAATTAATGTGATGTGATTGTAAGTTACAGCGACATTTTGTTAAGGCAGATTATCATGTTTAAGTTATTGCCACCTCAGAAGCATTCAATTACTGTAAGGTTGCTAAATTAATTTGCAGAAAAGTAAAGAATTATGTAGTGAAAATTTTCAGAATAGTTTTTCGAGTGCTACTTACACTCGTAGATTGTGGCTCTCTGGTGAGCAATACTTCATAAAGACAAGAAAATAAAAGTTCCAGTGACTAAAGCTAGACTTTTTGTTATTGGACCTGTTACCAGATCTGACGGACTTGATCCTACCAGCATCCTTGTAAATTAGTATCCATTATCTGCTTGCTTTGAAGAAAACTCTAAAATGCAAGATTTTCAATTCTATCAGTAAGTTAAAAAAAAACTTGCATTGGCGTACTGAATGTAGCAAGCCTTAAAAAATCAAAGATATCAAAATTCTTGCCCTGCTATTCCCATGCCCCCTCCAAGAAATATAAGAAAAAGCAAAAGATAAAACAAAGAGTATGAGAAGGTTCCACCCCCAATACATAAATTAGGTATAAAACATTTTAGCATCACCAATAAAATATAACTTTTACAGAGTTCCATTTAAACTAATTAGATGTAGAAACTCATGACTCAATTAGCATACTATCTTTGACTGTAAAGAACACAAACAAATTATTTCTTACATGACGACCAATAATGTAGCCAAATTGTTTCCTCATCAGATTATCACCCAAGCCAAAGTACATGGGCTCAACCTCCTGCCAAAAGTATACCAATATAAACATAAACTTAAAACTAAGGAAAGACTACGATAAATT
>JAXGGT010009025.1:0-20835 GCA_035583425.1 Marsdenia floribunda
ATTACTTATACTGGAGTTCTTCTCAGAAATGACCGCGGGCTTATTTTGGGAGCTTGGGTGAACCGCTTTGAGTCTGACAACCCATTTTGTGCAGAGACTGAAGCGGCACTCCAAGCTCTTCATATTGCCAAAAATCTGAAGTTGGATGCTGTAACGATTGAAGGTGATGCCTTTCGTGTGATCATGGCTTTAAATGGTATGGATGACTATGTTGATTGGAAAGCTTCAAACCTCATTTCTTCTGGCAGATATTTTGTTCAACAACACAATTCTTGGCAATTAATATTTGCTCCTAGAGACTGTAATCAAAGTGCTCATCATTTGGCCCAATGGGCAAAAACTGCAGATTTTTGTGGCGTCGTGGATCTCTCTCTATTACCACCAGTAGTATGGTGTGATAGAGTGGGCTCCTAAACGTCTTTAGGTTTTGTATTTTGTCCGTTTTCTTTTCCATAATTAATGCATCTCCAATTCCCAAAAAAAAAAAAAAAAAAAAAATTGACGTTTCACTAAAATTTCTCCTCCAAAGGTTGAAAATTCGCCCATTTAATCCTTGAAGTAGTGATGTTTTGCTAATTAGGTCCAAATCTTTGTTTTCTGCCTTGTGATACCCACACCCACGTTAGGGACAATTAAGAAATTTTAAATTATTAGGGGTTATGAATTACGTAATTATTAGTATTTATCGATAAATTATTTGATTTAATAAGAAGTCCTACTGATATTAGGTCTTGAGATTTAATAAGTTATTTGATTTAATAAGAAATCCTACTGATATTAAGTCTTGAGATTTAATAAGTTATTTTTTCTGATAAGGAGTCCTGCTCATGTTTGAAGTAGTGAATTTTTGCTAATTAGATCTTTTTTTTTTTTTTTTTTTTTTTTTTTTTTTCTACCTAGTAGGTCCTTATAATTTTTACGAGCCACTAGTTTGGTCCTTCTGACCAATAATTCCGGTAAGTCTCCAGTTGATCAAATTTCCGGTTGATCAAATTTAGTTAAGGGTAAAATTGACCTTCCACTAAAATTTCTCCTCCAAATGTTGAAAATTCGCCCATTTAATCACTAAAGTAGTGATTTTTTATCAATTAGGTCTTTATCTTTGTTTTCTGCCTTGTGATACCCATACCCACGTTAGGGGCAATTAAGAAATTTTAAATTATTAGGGGTTATGGATTACGTAATTATTAGTATTTATCGATAAGTTATTTGATTTAATAAGAAGTCCTACTAGTATTAGATCTTGAGATTTAATAAGTTATTTGATTTAATAAGAAATCCTACTGATATTAGGTCTTGAGATTTAATAACTTTTTTGATCTGATAAGGAGTCCTACTTATGTTAGGTTTTAATATTTAATGATTGTCTTTTCTTTTAAGATAAATCCTATAGTTGTCTATTTAAGATACAAATTTGTGAGAAGAGTCATTAGAAAAAATTCGATTAAAGAGAATTAACAAGGTAAGTCAATCATCTGTTTCCTTTTGGTTTCAATTTGGTTTATTAGAGAGAACTTAAATTGATTTATGATAATTAGGTTGGAATTCAGAGATCGAATAGGTGGAATATCAGACTTTGATTGGAGATCGACTATGGTGGTGAGAAAATAGAATATTTCGATTTTCTATTTTCTTAGAAAAAAATTCTCGTTTTTGTTTATCTCCGAACAAATTGATTTTTTTTTTTATATCTCTATTTCTTCAAATCGTAAGAGATATGTAAAGGAGATATTTGATTTTCTTCGCATCTCGTTTACTTGATAAAATTCTTTGAATTCTTGATCTTCTTTGTTTTATCAAATTGAGCTTTGAATTCTTAATTTTTGTTTCTTGATAATATTCTTTGAATTATTGTTTCTTTCGTTTCATCGAATTGAGTTTGAATTCTAAATTTTTGTTTCTTGATAATATTCTTTGAATTCATGATTTCCTTCGTTTCATCAATTGATCTTTCATATCTTGATTTTTGTCTCTTGATAAAAATCTTTGAATTCTCGTATATTTCATTTCATCGAATTGAGTTTGAATTTCTTGATTTTTATTTCTTGATAAATTCTTTGAACTCTTGTTTCTTTCATTTCCTTGAATCTAGTTTTCGATTATTGATTTTCGTTTTTTAATAAATTCTTTGAATTCTTGTTTCTTTCGTCTCTTTCTGAAGGAAATATTCGTTTCTTTTTATTCTCGCAAGAATTTTCTTTCTGTCTATTTTAAAGTTAATCAAAAGATTTTCCTTTTTATTATTTTCTTCAAAGATTCACTTCATAAAGATTTTTAATAGATTTTGAAGATTTTCAGCTTCCTAAAGATTTTTAAAAAAGAATTCTATTTCTTTATTTTTTTTTTTGAAAGAAAACATATTTTGTTGAAATTGACTTAAGCCTTCTCCAAAGTTATAAGTTTTTGACTCAAGTCTGTTTAGTAATTAGTTTGGGAACATGTTTCCAAATTATAAGTTCTGAACCCATTGAGCATGGTGAAAAAGCTCACACTTTGATAAGTTCTGGCCATCCTGGCGGGATAGACAGTTAGGACCAAATTTGGTTAAACCAACAAGTGACTATATTTTCTTGAGCCTTTGTAAAAGATTTGAATTTGTTATGATATCTGCTTGATAAGGTTTTGTAGTGGGGAAGTTTATCTTTGATTAATGTTTCAAAATATATTTTTGACTGAATGTTTTGAAAAGATATTTTTGACTTATATCTATTTTCTGATATTTTGAAAAATAAGGAAAAGCGAGTATTCTGTTTATTCACTGGGCTTCTAGTTCACCCCATTCTCTTTGTTTCTACTTTTTGCAGATATTGATGATGATAAGAGAATAAGTGGGGACCTTGATTCTCATGACTAGATCAGATGTTAGTTTGGGATGCATAATAATCTTTTTTGGAGATTGTTTATGTTTTCAATTTGGGATAGTACCCCTCTAATTCTGTTTCAGAATTTCTTTGGAAGATTATAGTTATGATATTGTCTTTGTGTTTATTTTTGGAATTATCTCTTATATTGAAGATTTAGATTTCTCTCATTCTATACTTGGGGCTAAATTTTGGATAGTGTTGTGAAAAAGACCTTGTGCTCTTAGGGGAAACCTTGAGAGTATGGTCATGCCGCGCCTCGATTTCGGGGCGTGACATGCCTAATAGGTCCTCATAGTTTTTACAGGTCACTAGTTTAGTTCTTCCGACTAATAATTCAGGCAAGTCTTTGGTTGGTCAAATTTAAATAGGGATAAAATCGACCTTTCACTAAAATTTTCCTCCCAATTTCCCTTCCAATGAATTCAACCTTGTTACAGCATCATCGAATGATATTTGCGAAGAAGAGACATCTTACAACCTAGATGGTCCCACAATAAAGTTTCCCTTTTGGCTCCTTAATAAGCAGCCGATGGATTGCTTTTATCTAGGGTTCAATCTCTAATGTGACAATAGCAGATTGAAGAATGATGGTACTTGCAGATTGAAGAACGACACAAAGGATGAAATTGATTGCAGGTTAATTAACACTTTAGGTATGATTCCTCAGTCCTTTGCTTCTAAATTCCAAACCCTAAAAGAGTATATCGTTATTCAATTGGGTAGATGAATTTCTTACTTTCTACCATGTTTTCTTGTAGACTCAAAGAAGAAGAATCTGATTCAAGAGAAATCTGTGAGGGTTCATCTCCTTCTGCACAAACCCTTGTCTTAGATGAAGAAATTCCCAAGATTCCTTGGAATCAATTGTTCCTAAAGTCCTCTGTCGCAACGTCTATTGGCCACTATGAAGATTTATTTACTCAAATTCTCCTTCGCTTTCCTCTAATATCCCTCCTCTGGTTCCAATGCATTTCCAAGCAATGGCGCTCGATAATATCAGGTTTTGATTTTCGCCACCTTCATGATAGGAAGTTTCACACCTACTACTTGTCACTTGATTCTGATGCCTTGTTCTTGTTTAGGTGAAGGAATTTTGAGCTTAATTTTGTCTCTTTCAGTGGGGGAAAACGTAAGTACAATATATTCTATCACTGCCCAATTGAGGAGTTTTCTTTTTGGGGAAATCTTGGGATTGCATTCTTGCAATGGATTGTTATGCATTGATTTTCTTTTGGATCATGTTCAAAGAGAGTTTAGGGGGAAATTTTAATGAAGGATCAACTTTACCCCTAACTAAATTTGAGCAACCGCAGACTTGCCTGAATTATTGGTCGGAAGGACCAAACTAGTGGCCCGTAAAAATTATGATGCCCTACTAGGTAAAAAAAAATAAAAGGACCTAATTGACAAAAAATCACTACTTTAGGGACTAAATGGGTGAATTTTTAGGCTTTGGAGGGAAAATTTTAGTGAAAGATTGATTTTACCCCTAACTAAATTTAACCAACATGAGACTTGCCAAAATTATTGGTCGGAAGGATCAAACTGGTGGCCCGTAAAAATTATGAGGGCTTACTAGGCAGAAAAAAAAAAAGAAGATATGGACCTAATTGGCGAAAAGTCACTACTTTAGGGATTAAATGGGCAAATTAAAAATCCCATCTTAATTCATTTAATATGCTCATTTTTCCAAGTAAAATTAATACTTTTTTTAAAAAATTTTAATTTTTTTTGCTAACTCAAACTTGTGACATTTTAATAAGGTAAACTATCCCCATGACACTTGAATTTTCTCAAATTCCTATGTTTGCACTCCAAACTTTTTTTGTCCAAACTTGCAATCTATTATTATTTTTTTTTAATTTTTTTTTGTACCAAAACAACACTTCTGTTACATTTTTATGTTAAATAAGAAATTCTATTCCAACACATGAATTTTTAAAGGAAAATTAGGTAAATGATGACTACTTAAATTTTTAATAGGTTTAATCATAATAACTATAAAAATTTAGGGGCTATTGTTTAATTTCCTTTAGAGTTTTATTCCTCTTCTTCTTCTACCAGTATTGTTGTCGGCGCCGTCGCTGCTACTACCACCATCATCGTTCAGTAGTCAGCCTTGAGCATCAGTTTCAGCCATGGCAGTCCTAAACGTTCAACAACATGTCCCATTCCAACAATCAGACTTACCTTCACAATTCCACATCCGCAGGTGATTGATTAATAAAAACGCAAAAACAGAGGGAGTATAATTCAAGGAAGAACAAGAACCAATAACAACAATAATAATAATCAAATTAATACCAGCAAGAGGAATCATAATTAATAAAAAAGCATACCATGAATTGAGTTTGGGGTTGCTGAAGGTGTTGGAAGTGGAAGCAGTAACGTCAAATTAATTTTTTGAGTGGTATTAGCAATAAACAATAACAACAAGAAGTAGAAAGAAAGGAAGAAAAGGGAGAGGAGAGAGCGGCGGTGGAAGGGAATCATTCAGAATAGGAAGCAATTGACAGCGGTTAAGAAGAGCAAGCAGAACGATGATGGAGGTAGTAGCAGTGATGATGGCAATGATGAAGGCGGCGGTGGCAATATTGGGTAGAAGAAGAAGTAGAAAGAAAGGTAGAAAAGGGAGAGGAGAGAGTGGCGGTGGAAGGGAAACGTCAGAGTAGGAAGCAGCGGTGAAGGAGAGCAAGCAGAACGATAATAGAGGTAGTAGTAGCGGTGACAACGATGACGACGGTAGCAGCAGCAATATTGGGTAGATGAAGGAGAAGGAGAAGATACAAAACCCTAAAAAAAATTGAATAATACCCTTGATTTTTTAGTTATTATAATTAAACCCTATTAAAATTTTAAAATTTTGTATTTACTAAAATACCCTTTTAAAAGTCATGTGGATTGCACATGATTTAACAGAATTTACCATTTAACAGAAAAATGTAACGGAAGTGCTATTTTGGTACAAAAAAAAAGTTCGAGTGCAAGTATGGTACGAAAAAAAAGTTGAGGTGCGAAAACAAGGATTTTGAAAAAGTTCAGGTGTCATAAGAACAATTTACCCCATTTTAATATTATAGATGAGATAGTTATTCATTTTTTTTTAAAACAAATTAACCGACCAAGATATTCATGTATTTAAAGAAACCCAAGTATCATGAAGTACATGTAGTACTAAAGGATGAGACATCTCCTTCCAAACAACATGATGTTAATAACTTTGGCCTAGTCTAGCCAATCTGTGAGCAGCAACATTAACCTGTCTCTACCAGTGATCAAGTGAGAACATGTCAGTGAAGAAATAATCCTTCTTCACCATTGCATATATTTCTCCCAAAGGTGATAGATCAACACTAGACTCCTTCAGTCGCTTTGCAACCTGGAGACAATCTGTTTCAATACAGGTCTTGAGGGTGAGCAAAGGCTATATCACATTGTGACTCCACCAAACAGCTAAGAGTTCAACATGTTTTGCAGAAATGGCATGAGCAATCGGTTTAGCTCCTGAGAAAATAAGCTTGCCACAATGGTCCCAAACTACAAATCCATACCCAGCCCCAATTGGCAAAAGAGGCATCTATATTCATCTTGTAATATCCTAGAGGTGGTGGTATCCAACTATGGTTAACTGGAGATGTTGCGTCCTCCCTATTAGTTGATAATGCCTCACGCTCCATATAGGCTGTAAGCATAGTCAGCCCACAGTTCACCACTAATGCCGGATCTTGCAGCTTCCTATTGAAAATCAATTCATTTCTTGCCTCTAGAGAGACCATAAAATCATAACAATGTGTTTAACTATAGCCCCAGAATTTTGCTTTGATTCCGCCACTCCATTCAACCAATGCAACTAGGAAACAACCAGAATTCAAAAGATACTTCTGCTAAGACTTGAAATATTCTAGACAGATTTTGCAAACGCACAATCCATAAAAATATGAAAATCATTTTCCAAATGATATTGACATCATCGACAAGCTTCAGAAGAAGGAATGTTTCTCTTTGATAAATTCACATGATGGGCCAAAGAAGTACGACAAGGACGCAATGCAAAATGCTGTATTTTTGGCGGAATCTTCAATTGCCATAAAATCCTCCATAATTTCCCTAAATTACTTGAGGTGCTTACCGCATGGTGCTTACACCGTTGCCAACCTGTATGCAGAAGCAACTGTGAAGCAGCCCGTTGGAGTAAAGTGCCAAACTTGCATATTAGCACCGGCATTGGGGTTCAGGCCAGGGGTATGTCAGTAATCATATTCCTATCTTGATCATTGAACAGGCCTTGTAGGAGCTCTATGTTCCATTTTCCATGTCCGATAAGATCTGCCACAACCAGGTTGTCCTGTGAAAAGAACGAAAAAGTGAAAGGTTTAAAAGATGAAGGCATGGGAATCCGAGGATCTTGAAAAACCCTCGCTAAAGTACTATCACCTATTCTCCATCTTAACCCCTTTTTTAACAACTCCCGTCCATGGAGAAAAGATTGCCATAAGAAAGATGGCTGAAATCCCGTTTTTTCAGACAAAAAATCCCCATGAGGATAATATCTGTGCTTTAGAACTCTCGCCACCAGAGAATTGGGGTTTTTAATGAGTCGCCACCTTGTTTAGCAAGCATTGCTTGGTTAAAAACTTCCAGATCTTTAAATCCTAGACCACCATCTTCTTTTGACATACACAATTTATCCCAAGCCACCCATGACACACTATTACCTGCTTCACTATTTTTCCACCAAAATTGCCTACTGATGGTACGCATGTCTTTGCATAATCCTCTCAGGAGTCTGTATATGGACATGGCATATGTTGGAATAGCTTGTAAAACAACTTTAATCAATACCTCCTTACCCTATCGAGAAAGTAATTTCTCCTTCCACCCATGGGTTTTTTTTTTCCACATTTTTTGAGATAAATAAGAAAAGATTTCTCTTTTAGAGAGACCAACCATAAAAGGTAAACCAAGATATTTACCTTGACCCATGTCTCCCTGAATGTGTAAATCATGTTTTAATTCATCACGGCGCAGCTGTGGAATCGATTTGGAGAAGTAAATCGATGACTTTTGGGGGATTAACTTTCTGACTCGAAGCTTGCTCATATTTTGCTAACACATCAAGTAAAATGGAGGAACTCCTGTCTCTATCTTCTAAAAAGAGAAGACAATCATCAACAAAAAATAAGTGGGATAACTGAGGCGCCAAACAACCCATTCTAATACCATTCCAACATCCTCTCCAAATAGCTTGGTTTATTAGGATAGATAAACCTTCAGCGCATAAGATAAACAGATATGGTGATAGGGGCTCACCTTGACGGATACCACGAGATGGATTGAAAGATGCAGAAGGACAACCATTAATTAGAATTTGGAAACTTACCATGGTAATACAGTTCATAATGACTTGAATTATTTTCTCCGAAAATCTCATTTTAGTGAGGATCCATCGAATATAATTCCATTCAACCCCATCATAAGCCTTGGATAGATCCAATTTAACCCCATATGCTTTAGAGTGAAGACCACCTTTCCCCAATTTGAGCCAGTGAAAAACTTCTACAACCAAAATAACATTATCAGTAATCAAACTATTACTAACAAAAGCACTTTGTGATTCGCCTATAAGTCTCTCTAACAAAGGTTTCAATCTTGTCACCAATACCTTGGAGATGAGTTTATACACCACATTGCATAAACTTATGGGTCTAAAATCAGTCATGGTATTAGGAGATTTCACTTTTAGGATTAAAATTAGGAAAGTTTTATTTATCTCAGTCATTTCATAAGTGCTATATCCCAAAACCACCTCTACCACATCCTTACCTACCACATCCCAGTATTTTTGAAAAAATATTGCGTGATAACCATCAGGATCCCGGAGCTTTTGAAGGATACATCGTTGCAAGGGCCTGATAAACTTCACATGATTGAAAAGGTCTCCACAGTTGCTCATATTCTTCAGAATTAACCGTAGCAAAAGGTGTATCGTCAAAAATATGATAAAAATTAACATCATTTTGTTCACTAGTAAAGAGATGAGAAAAAAAAAAATTCACACCTACAACAGCAATTCCAGCTTGAGTCGAATGCATCATACTGGAATTATCTTGAATTTTATGGATAAAATTTCGTGCATGTTGTTGATTCGCATGGTGGTAGAAATATGTAGTATTTCGATCACCATTCAACAACCAATTAGATCTTGATCTTTGTTGCCAGTAATCGTTCTCCACCCCTAACAGCCTTTGAATTTCGCCCTGAATATGCTGAATATGTACATCATCTCTGCCATCAACTAAGCTGTCTAAAGTGGTACGAAGTTTCTTCAGCTCATGCGAAATATTGCCATACGTTTTAAAACTCCAAGCAGAGAGTTGAAGTTTTAAACCTTCTAAATTATCCTCAAGTGCCCTAGGACCATTATTTACCATACCAGGCCATGCATCTTTAATTAATTGTGCACATGCAGCTTCCTTGTTCCACCATGGCTCGAATCTCTTCGGACGCTCACCCAACTTCCTGTGAGTCATCAGAGTGTCATCACAGTTAAACAGTAAGGCAAGGTGGTCCGAAGTGGTCACATTCACAATGTTGATGGATGCATGCGGGCATATGCTCTGAAATTCAGCATTACCAAAGCCCCTATCCAATTTGATACGCGTAGAATCAACTACATTTCTCCCATTCCACCAAGTGAAATCCTATCCAAAAGATATGATTTCCACAAGCCCTAGTATACCAATGGCGTTTTGAAAAACTTGCATTTGAAGGGCAGGTCTATCCCATCTTCCATTATATTCATGATGATACATGATTTCATTGAAGTCTCCCAAAATAATCCAAGGCTCTGTTCTATTAAAACTGATACGCTTCATCAATTCCCAGGAATGGCAATGCTGAGCTACTTTCGGATTGCCATAAAATCCAGTAAGAAAACCGGTATGTCCATGAAACCATTGTGAGATTTGCACATCCACATGACCGGGAGAGGAACTGATTATTTGAACATCCATTGAATCTATCCAAAATAATGCCAATACTATATTTAATTAGTTGTCGGTTTTTATTAAAAAAGGAAAGAAAGAAAGAAAAAGTTATCTATGGGAGTCAAAACTGTTAAATATTATTGATTTAATATGTGATAAAGAAACATTAATTTTAAATTTGAAAATAATAATTTTACCTCAAATAAATACAACCTTATCTTCCAAAAAAAAAAAAAAAAAAACACAAACTTCTCACGTCAATTTATTCAAACTTGTTCTTTCAAAATATATATATTCAAAAATTGTCTCCCACGTTGAAGTAGACAAAACAGACGTGTAATTACCAAAAAAAAGAAAAATAGACAAAACAGATGTGTGGATCTGAGAATCTTTTCATTAAGTTATTGAGGAATTCTTTCTTTCCATAGAAAAAAAAAATTAGGGGATGATAGGGCGGTGTGGTGGAAAGCCAATTGTGTCTGAAGTTTCTATTTTAGTCCAACAAAGCATGCTTCTAGCTATTCAAATATTGGTTTAACTAGAAGGAGATTGATTCCCCTTTAAGTAAAATTTTGAATTTGCGCTTTGTATAAGGAAAAATAGGTATTAGGAAGAGCTTTTTTCAGAAAAGAGATTTGACGCGACTTGATTTTGGATTAGTTAGAGCCCAAAGTGGCTACCAGATTAAAATGTCTTAATGTATCACAAACATTGTAATGATTTAATTTAAAATATAAAAATTTATTTTAATTTTAAATAAAATAATTATATAAAAGACAATAATGTATAGTTGAATTGGAAACAATATAATTTATAATCACAAAATATTGTATATTCGAGTTAAGTAGAAAGTAAACAAATATCTCAAAAATTTAAAAAAAAGAAAAGAAAAGAAAAGAAAAAGAAAATAAAGTGACTAACAAACTCATTGATTAATAAGTTTTAAGTATGAGAATATAAAAATAATAATATTTTATAAAATGATAATTAAAGAAATAAAATTGAATGTATAAATGTACAAATTTAGTGAGCTTACGTATTTAAAATCATATTTATGTATGTAGTTGTTTAAAAACTTAGAATTAGAGTTTACCTCTCGTAAAAGACTTATCTGGTTCGAGTGGAGATTAATCTAAATGTAGACATACCTTAAAAGTACCGCTCATAATTGAGAGTCATTCAAAGCACCTCGTGCACTAAGAAAAACAAATGTTATTCATCAAACGTGGGGAAATTTTAGTTCAATATAAAACAAAAGTAAGGACAAGAATTCCATATGTTTGTAATAAATTCAAAGATGGAAAAGAATTTTTTTTTTTTTTTTTTCTCTTTTTAAGGTGGTATCTCAGATTTCGGCTCAAACTAATCCACTCAAAGAGGTCTAATAGTGTAAAATATCTCAAATTATAGAACATTTGGGTAAGATTACCCCTATACCTCTTGGCAAACTAGGAGGAAGGGGAGATTCGACCCCTAGAATTGATACTGAGTGATAATTACACAGCAAAAATTAAAGATTCTTCATGAAAGTAATTGATTATTTTTTTTTATGTCTAGTCAAGGATATCTACCACCGACAGTAGTAACTAATTCCTTTCGTGGGTGCTATCCTATTGAAGGTAAATAACTAGCCATGAGATGTGCTCCATTCCCATATGCGGGATTCGAACTCCCAACCTCATGGTTAAGAGAGGAGGTGAGCAACCACCATGCCACACTCCATGGTTAACATTATAGGAGATAATGATTTTTTTTTTTTTTTTTTTTTTTTTTTTTTTTTAAATTTGTTATGTTAAAAAAATTAATGTAATATTTATTGATATTTGCTCTCAATATATATATATATATTTAAATGAAAATTTATCTTTGTAAAAAAAATTTAGTTTTTAGTATTATAATAAAAAATTCAATAAATTTTAGATGAAAGAAATAGTTTATTTATTTTCAACTGATATTAATTAAACAATAAATTATTATTCTAGTATAAAAAAGTAATATAATACTTGGATAAATACAATTAATAATATTCTTAGACAATGATACTAAAAAATTTTGTAATTTAATTTTAGAGAAGAGGGACATTCGAAATGTGTATTTAATCTCTAATTTATTATTATTTAATAAAATTAGTTCGAATATATATTTTTTCTTTTTGTTTCTTTATCTGATATAAAACTGTGAAATTGAACTCTTACATCATTGATACATTAATGGCAATAATTAATTTCATAACTTAAAATTTAATTTATGAAAAATCAATTTTATTATATATATATTGCAAGACAGGTGAATTGATTGGATAAAGATATTCAATTAAGGTATAATCTTATTAATGATTTTTTTTTTCTTTAGAATTAATAATTGATTCAAAAATAATTTATTTATTCAAGTGATAAATTAATTATAGTTATTAAACATTGACAACTAGTCTTTCTTGGCATAATAGATTAATTACAAAAAATCAATTTTTCTTAACATAATAGATTAATTACAAAGTTTTTTTTTTTTTTTTTTTCCTCCCGAAAATTAACTCCTTGTCAATTAACAATTAAATCCCATAATAACCCTTCAAAATTTGAACTAAAATTTATTAATAATTCATTACAAATACATTCATTGATTTTTACAATCACATGTAAATCAATAACAAGTATATCAAAACAATATTATTTTAATAAAAACATGAACTCACTATTATAAAAATATATACAAACCATTATGAAGAAACCAAAAGTGTAAAAATTCCCAAGTTTGCCAGCATGGCTAACCCTGCCGAGGTGGACAAGTTTTGAGTCTACCTCACCATATCTGCAGTCTGCAAGGCCCCCTAATTTTCAGATGCGATTGGGAGCTTGCTCCCAGGTCCCATTACGAGACACGTCATCACCAGGGTCTACGTTTGTTCACTTCACTCCGGAGGTCACTACCAAGTCCCGTACTGGACATCTAATGGCTCTGATATCTGAGCGGGAAGGTACACTCACTTTTTGTCAACATATGGCGCATGAATGTACCTTCGAGACAAGTGCCATCTTCTCAATGGGGCACACATATCCATAAATAATGGTAATGTTCTTTTTTTTTTTTTTTTTTTTTTATAAGTAAATAATGGTAATGTTCAATTGGGTAAGGATTCTGAGTCTTGATTTCTAAGTAACCTAATACTCTTGATACCGGAATCTTCCTTGAATCCTTACTGAGTTTACCATCGGAGGGTCATCACTGGAGACACCTCCTCCGGTACTTGACCGCCTTTGTAGGTGACTTGGGACTGGAATTTGACTACTTGTCCTATTCAGCACACAGTAAAATTTGTTCCCAATCACATTATTACAAATATATATATACACAAATAGTTGAATTATTTTAACTGTGGATCAAGGACATACTCTAATTTGAAACAAAAATTGTGGACAAAAATAGTACAAGTGTACTAATTCGATTCCGCTACTGACTTTCCAATTTCATCATATGCCTCTTAATTTCTTCCACAGAGAAATTTCTTAGTAAACAAACTTTAAGAACAAACACATTTTACGTGGAAAAGTATAAACCAGCTGGCTGCTGCATATTTAGCTATAAATAGGCCATACCCTGATCAATTGTAATAGAATATCTATACATATCATCATCTACAGAAGAAGGAAAAAGAGAGAAAAATAAATGGCATCAACTACACACGTGCTTGAGATTGTTCGTCCATTAGGCAACTATTCCCCAAGTTTATGGGGCGATATGTTCAACTCATTTACATGGGATAATGAGGTCAAATTAATTATAGCCTTCTCTTACTTTCCTATATAATATATATATATATATATATATATATATATATATATACTTATTTGTTTGCTGCTGTGATCCTGTACTGGGACATTATAAAACTTAAATTAAGTTGACATTTAAAAAAAAAAAAAAAAGCAATTATTCTTTCTATAATTATTACGTGTCACACATAAAAAATTAAATTGATGTGTGTTTTAATTAAAAAGACTAAAATATCTTTTAAATTTATATTCTTAAATAGAATACTTAATAAATATGAATTACAAAGCATTAATTATGAGGATATTAATAAGAAAACATCAATAAATTAATGCACCTTAATTTACTAATGTAACAATCATACACCACACCACATGTAATGGAGCTAGCTATAGACCAAACATGCATGGATTTGTTTTTACTCAAATTTAAAACCCTAATGAGAAAAAAGTGATAATCAAGTGGAAGTTTTGAGTTTGAATCTCATCAGAGATGATCTTGTCCTGCATTTTAGCCTTGTGCTGCAGTCTTGAGGATCTTCCTCATAGATCCCTTCCGAATTAATCGATAAGAATATTAGATTTCCAAATTAAAAAAAAAAAAAATTAAAAATCCTGATTTTTGTCAAAACTTCATGAATGACTCTGTTTTTAAACCCTTCTTTCACTATGGCCTTAACGTATATAGCACATACATTTTTGAAATAAAAACGTACTATATGTACTATTTAAAATTCTAATGATTGATTTTTTTTTTTTTCTCTTGAATATGAAGGATGAGAAACAAAAGGGCCAAGTTCACTGTGGTGTTGAATTCTATATGAAGCAATATGGTGTATCAAAGGAAGAAGCGTTCAATAAATTACGTGAATTTGTTGAAGATGCATGGAAGGACATCAATGAGGATTGTGTCCGAACTTCCGCCATTCCAGTGGATATACTTATAAGAGCTCTAAACCAAGCTAGAGTGATAGATGTCGCATACAAGAATGATCAAGATGGTTATACTCATTCTGAAATTCTCAAACCCCATATCATATCCTTGGTCGTGGATCCCATAACTCTCTAGTTTCTTTTTTTTGTTTTGGAAGCAACATCATATCATTATATATATATATCACATGGTTGTTGTATCCAGGATAAATGTTACTTTATGTAACACCTCCCTACCCTTATACATATATATATATATATATATATATATAAGGTCTATATGTGTTAGATATATAATAAATTAAGGGATGGGGTTCTTTTCTCAATTTTATATATGCATGGTTGTTTCGTGGGCAATTATATATGTAGTTTCACAAAAACGTTTATTAGTCAAGTTTCATATACTTTGAGGGAGAGTGTGATCGATGCTTCTAGCTCCTTGGCTAAATTACTGATATAGCCTTTGTAATCTCTTTTTTTCTTCCAATAATACCCCTCATTCTTGGGTCTTTTATACGCTTATATATCTTGTGAAGTTGACAAGCTTCTGATCATCCGCATGAGTAACATTTGGCAATATTATCCTATTGGATTTTTTTTGTTCTTGTTTTTTTTTTTCCTTCTTTGATCTTGGATTTTCTTATATATTCTCCAATTCTTTGGTCTGAAAATGCATTCCAAATATTTAATAATATTTCAAAACATTCCGTCATTAATGCTATGTAAATCATTAATAATGAACCCTAGCTAATTCACATTTTTAGAGGTAGTAGTAGTCTTTTGGGTGTTCAGATTCATGTTCATAGAGATGGAGAAAAGGGGAAAAAAAAAAAAAAAAATGAAAAAAAGGAAAAGAAAATGAAAAACTGGTTCCTTATAGTTCCTCGAAGTTTAGATTCACGTTCATCACTCCACCATCCATTTCTTTGAACCCATTTTCGAAATCTTACGATAGGGTTCCGAGCTGTTTTCCAGTCATCAATTTCATTTACTGGTCGATATTTGGTTGAATCATCAGACGTCGAATGATGTCCAGATCTATACGTTAATTATGGCCTGCATAAAAGAAAAAAGGCACACCAAGTTCTAGAAATAATGCTTTTAACATATGTATATATATATATATAGAGGTTACCAAGTTCTTCAAGAACAGTGTAATTTAACCTCAACTAAGATTGGTCTTTGCTCATTAATGGCCATTTTAGGAGCTGCAAGAGTGGAACTATACACAGCTAGAGCATCATTTCCGTCTACACGTATAGCTTTGCTTTCATAACCTTGGCCCTTACACACTATCCCATCACCTGCAATATTGATTGGAAATCCAATTTTAACTTCACTAATATATAATGATACCCAAAATAACCTTTTAATAGAAAAAAAAAAGGGTTATTTTAGACAAAAACTCAGGGATTTTGTAAATTTATTTATGAGAAATCTTACTTTTCAATTGTTCAGTTACAGTAGTGCTAATAGACCAGCCCTTGTTGCTGACAGAAGAAAATCATAGGAACTTCCCTAACTGCAGCAAAATTTAGTCCACCATAGAAATCCCCGTCCAATTATTGAACAAGTGGTGGCTTAGATTATACCAAGTGTCAACACCATGAACGAGTGAAATTTAACGATACTCCAACGGTCAATTACTTAGTAATTAATTGTCCTACCAGAATCCCATGTTCAAGAAGAAGATTATAAAAAACATACGATTACGTACGTACCTCACTAGTTGCACCATCTCCCGTGTATAATCATTCTTTTGATCCATTTTTAAGGAATAATCAATACCTACTGCCTGAGGGATCTGTGTACTGAGTAAATAATTGATTATATTACATGATATAGATGGAGTTATGTGGTATATGTGGACATATATATATATATTGAACAGTCAACGAATAGAGTGCTAACGTAGGCGAAATAAATGGCTTCCTTATTATCCCATTAAATGTGATATGGGGAGTGTGAGGCTTGAATGCATTCCATAATTTGGTTAACGCGAAGTCGAGCAGACCTGAGCGACTTTAATGCCAAACATTCCCTCTTGTCGGGTCCCAACTCTTAAATTTCAGCACAAATAGGCGGAATCCAAACTCATCCATCCATTGTCATTAATAAAGTACAAAATAGGTAGAGAGCATTTAATACATGAAAGACATGTCATAATCATATTAACATCAACTCCAAAAGTAACTGTCCTCTCTCAACGGTTAGTTGCCACATGTTCTTAGGGGAGGAAATTTAGCTTTCCTACATAGGGATAAACACTCTTACATCTCAGGGGAAAGATAGTCCCACTTATCAAGGTATAAAAGAGGACAGAGATAGCTACTAGGTATGTTGAACACACTATTCAATATGTTCTCTAACTCTTTCTCTCTCCGAACATCTCTTGCACTTTCAGGGTTTTCTCACATATAACTAGGAAAACTCTTTCAATCCTCTTTATCGTTGATCTAACTTGAACATCGGAGAGCCCTTCCGGAGACAACCTCTCAATGAAGGCTTTTTCGCAGGTGTTTGGAGAGTTGACAATCATTGTTATTTAAGAGCTTAGATACAAATCTGGATTAAAAAAAAATATATTATATGATCAATATATACATACACACACAATAATAATAATAATTAAGAAAAGATAAAGTCTCAAAGAGTAAAATATCTCTTTTTTAAAAAACCTCATATTCCCATATTAAAAATACAATCTTTTTCGAAGTCTTTCTATAAAAAAGAGTTCATATATCTCTAATTAAAATTAGTAACATATTCTTTTTAATTCAGACACATTCTAATTTAAGCATTAAAATATTTTTGGGTATAAACAACGTACGGGTTCCAAATAATTGGCATGCAATTCCTTGCAAGGTGAATATCTTTAATTACTTTACCTTACTTTCCTCTCTCTGGATTCTCTATAATAATAATAATAAAATAAAATAAAATTGTTAATTATTACCTCAAAATGATCCCTTTTTTTTTTCCCCCTTTTTTTTTAGCAAAGACTCTGTATCTGCCTTAATTTTGAAATATAGTCCCAATATGACATGACATGAACACAATAAGTTGCCATTAAGTAAAAACCAACCGTCTTTATTTGGATTAAATTTGTCCTGACTTGTGTCTAGCTGATTTAATTAGGTTTGAATAATTATCTATTTTAGTCCTTCAAAAATTTTGTTTTGATAATTAAATTCTTTATTATTTATTTATTTTTGCAAATAAAGTTCTCAACAAATTTATTGAGAGAAATTAAGGGGTTTTTTTTTTTTTTCAATTTCCTTTTATAGAAATTGTCAAAAAAGGAAAAACAAAAAAGGAATTTTAACGGCAATATTGGAGATTAAAATTGTCAAAAATTTATTTTTTACAATTTTTGTTCCTAACAATATAATGCATTTAAAAGGATTTTAATTATATTCTCTTTTTGTAAATTTGTTGAGGATGATAAATTTTGAAAAATAAAAAATAATAAGGTTATATTTGGATGTCAAGAAGGTGTAGCTCAGTTGGTAACAACTTCACTTATGATCTGAGAGGTTATGAGTTCGAGACACGACTGAGAGGTTATGAGTTCGAGACACGACGGAGACAAAAATACCTCAAATCTCAAAAAAAAAAAAAAAAAAAAAAAAAGAAGAAGTTATACTTGGATTAGTGTAAAGTTTGACTTTTTTCCACTCAAGTTGACTTTAAATTGTAGTGGCATTTAAACAACCTCTAGCTTCTTCTCCATCTGAAGGCACGTACAATGATATTCTTCCCCGCCTTTGGGCTTCATTATTTTTCATGAATTAATTAACATTGTATATTGATACTATTTTATCTTATTATTAGATACAGAAAATTAATTAAGATGTAAGGATTATTAGAAGATTTAGTTTGAAATACTTAGCTCCTTTGTAATATTAGTCTCAAATCAAACCTTTTTTTTTTTTTTTCCTTAGGTCTCCAACACATTGAATTTTAATGAATTAGGTCATTTTTGCTGGTAAACATACCAAAAATGCCAATGTTACAATATATATGCTGGAAAGAATAGCTTATCAAATAAAGAAAGATATCATCGATAATCCTTAAAAGAATCGTATAAGAACTGAGCTATTAGAAATCGGGTTGGCCTAGGTCAAATAAAGAAAAGGTATTCTTTGTTTGGCCTATGACATTGCTCTAAGAGTCCCAGAACCGTTATGAGAGCTTGGACCATTCTTCAACTTGGTTCAAACAACAGACAAGGAGATCCTATCACAACATGTGTGTGGTTTTTTTTTTTATTGTTCATATAGGATAAAGTCATTTGAAAAGAGAAAAGCCTCCTGAGAAGGTGATAGCAAAAGAGACATCAAGGACGTCCAAATACACTAATATGGACCAACTCCTCTTGATGCAAAGGTAAGTGGGTAACTCAAGAACTTTAGAGCAATAACTTTGGGAAGGGAGTTCACATTAAAAAGATATTTTTCCTCTTCGTCTCCAATAAGAAGACGCTCGACCCTAATGTAATCATCGAAGTGTCCTCTTCAAAGGCATTGTCTCTGAGTTCAAGACTTTCCTATTTTTCAAGTTCATAGGCCATTCTTTTCTGGAGAATCCAACGCAATCTAAAGAGGAAGCTTATATTCAATTATGACATATCACTATTTTCGTTCTCTTTTTAGAACTCGAGTGAAAATATCTAATCATTCTATATTGTCCCAAAAGAGGTCATATGTGTCATCAAAACTTTAATTAAAATGGTTAGATTTTTTAGCTAATTTTTTGGTAGGTTTTCACCGACATAAAAAACTTAATTCATCTAAATTTAATATGTGAGGAACTTAAAAAATTAAAAAATTAAATTTTAGATTAATATTCAAGAAAAAAAAATATTTAAGATCAAATTCACGAATAATTCATATAAAATATACGTAAAAAATTTAACTTTTCGACAATTCAATTTCCCGATTATATTAATTTGCACAGAGAACATGATATACCTGCTCAAAGGTATTGCTTATTCCTGTGATCAGGTTTCCAGCATCATCAAGGACCCGACAACATGGTATTCTCTTGTTAGTTATATCACAGAGAAATTCCATCTTGGATGCCATTGCAACCTTTTGTCCTAGAAAATCTACTGCCCGTTGCTCATCGATTATATAAAATATATAGGTTATAAATTTACACACTATGTCAAGTGTGTTGAGGCAAATGAATCATTATTAGAATAATAATTTGGACAAAAATCTTGAAGCATATATATATATATATATAGAGAGAGAGAGAGAGAGAGAGAGAGAGATAGAGAGGATAGGATTTAGTAGTGTCTTTTAGTCGGTTATTATCTTAAATTAAAGAAAGTTAATTAACTGGCTGGTAGGATTCTTTTGGTAATTGTGTAATTGAATCGTGGATATCATTTATTATTGAATTATTGACGTTTTAGTCCTTAAATTATTTTTAATTAATTAATTTAATTTAATTTTTTTTAATTTTTAAACTAAAAATATTTACACAAATTAGACCTTTGAATCTATTATAATAGGTAAAATACATAAATAAAAATTTATTATTTTATTGAGCAAGAGGTAAATATATCATTTCAACTATAAAATAACCCCAAAATTAAAAATCTATCAAAAATATTTTTTTCCTTCATAACATTTTTTTTTTTTCAAAATATGATTTATTATATATTTAAGTGTTATATTCCATCCCTATTCGTTAATAGTTAGAAGTATGCATATCAAATGATTGACTTGTGATCGACAGCTTAAAGGACTAATTTATCCAAATATTAGTTTTTAGTTTGAGAATGAAAAATGTTTAAAAAATAAAGAAAAAGAACTAAATTGGCTAATCGAAAATAGTTTAGAGATCCTCTATTATTCATGGACGACTATATATATATATGAAAATTTGGTGAATTTGGTCTTTAATGTTAATGTTTTTGGTGTATTTGATCTTTTTTTTTTTAATTTTATTTTATTTAGTAGCTCCCCAATATATAAAGAATAGGTGCATTTGGTCTCTCTTTTCACAAAAATTTATTATTTGGACAAGTCAAAATCTATTATTTGGCCTACCAAAATAATAAATTTTGTTAAAAGAGAAACCATAAATATCTGTCCATTATACATTAAGGATCTACTAAGTAAAAAAAAAAAAAGATAAAAAAGGGACCAACAATACCAAAATTAAAATATTAAAGACAAAATCCACTAATTTTTCATACATAGACACGTACCTTCTAACTTCAAACTGATAAAAAACACAAATTTTATGAGTTAACTGACACATAGTAACGTCACC
>JAXGGT010009050.1:5121-20825 GCA_035583425.1 Marsdenia floribunda
TATGAAGCTCTTCATTGATTTTCCCTTTATATTGTACATTGTTGATATTGGAAAAAATTATTTTCGTTCTATATATTTTTTTTAATTATATTTCATATTTATATTTTTATAGTATTAAATTTTACAATTATTTAATTTAATATTTTTGATTAATTTTTTTTTAAATAATTTGATCATTTTGATTATGTAATTATAAGAATTATTGTATTAAAAATTTTCTTTTAAAGGTTGTTCACTTAAACAAATGATTAAAATAGTTACATTATTTTAAAAAATTAATTAAATAATTTAAATTAAATAATTATAAAACATAATATTATAAAAATTAAATTATTGAATCTAATATAAGAACTTAAAAATAATTATAAGAAGAGAATGAGAATTTTGTTACAAAGTTATACAAAATCTTCTTGGTTTAGGATGGATCTGTAAAAAAAAAAAACTAAAACCAGGGTATTTACATGAGCAAAAGTTGTCAGGCTATCGGGGTAGCTATACAATTCAGGAAACAAAACAAAAAACTTTACTCGCACGTCCACACAGAGAGGAGTTTTTGAGACAAATACGAAGACTCCTCTCTGCAAGGGCTTATGAGCTGTACAAAAAATGGGGGTTATGACACCTATATCTGTAGTTCGTTGTCTGCCTGAATATATTTGAGTCAGTGGTTAGGCCACAATGGATTACGGTTATCTTCCGAATTCTTGAGTGTTTGTCAAAATGATTCATATTTTTTTATGAAAATTCCATATTTAGCCTTTTTTTTTTAGAATTATATACCAAAATTGTTCTGAATGAGTCCTATTGGGATCTACCACCAGAACTCATTTTAAGAATGAGTTATAATGAGTGTTACTGGATTTTACTATAACTCATGTTGGGTATGCGATTGATAATGCAATTAGCTCGCGAACCAAAAGTTGTGAAGTCGATTGTGAGAATGTTAGTGTAGAATCACCACCCTTGGAATGAAGATAGAGAACCACTTATAAATCAAGATGAAGGTGGGAGGCTTGTAAGACAAGTTTTATTTCTTGTAATGCAAGTTTTGTAAAGGTTGTCTTTCAATCAGTGCATATGACCTCTTGACTTCTTGTAATATATTTTGTGGGATTAATATTTATAATCCTAAATAAGAGGCAAAAGTATTGTAAATCAAGGTGACTTGACCTCATCTCCTTGTTACGTTCTCACATCGTCAGTCCGTTACTTCACCTTGATCATTTAGGTGAGACCTTAGATTTCCGGATGAGGTGATATGAATGAGAGAACTCAATGAGTCCGTTAGTGGCAGCTGTCAGTTCACCTTGCCAGATGTCATTTCCTCTTCAGTGAACCCCTCCACTCTCAAATATAATATATTATTATTTGAGAGTGGGTTTTAAATATTTTGGTTAGGTCTTGCCACTTGGCTTTTCCCAGCAAATAATAAAAAAGTATATATTCAAAAAAGGTTTCTTAAACATTTTAACTTACTTCTTCCCTCCTTTTCGAAGTTGTCTCTTGCTCTTCCATACTCCATTTTATTGAGATTCTGAGTGTTTAGACTTTCATCTTGGCTTGTGCGTATCTGGTCATATTTTGTCAATCTTGCCCATAGTCATTGTTGTTTCCATTTCGCAAGAACTGTGAAGCTTCATCTTGCAGTTGCTTGGTGACGGTTCATTTTCCACCAAAACAAGAAGCTTTAACCGACCAGTTCGTCTGCAAGGTATAAAGCTTTTTAAGTCTTCTTCTTTCTTGCATAGATTTTTTTTTTTGTGGATAATGGATAGAAAATCTGTGGGGAAGAAACTATCTAGGGTATTTGATCTAGAAACTTTGATTTTATATGAGAGGTTTTTTGATGGGTGACATATTTGTAAAGAGTTTCAGGGAGTTCCAATTAGAGTGCATAATAAATGGGTAATGAATATAAAAGAGATATCTTGTGAATCTTTAGGGTATTCCACCGATATGTTCTTACCACATTCTGAATTGATTAGTAAAAAATTATCTTTTAACCTACGTTTTCACCATCTAATCTCCAAGGGGGAGTAGGCTGGTGATAGCGCAGCAAGTACGAATTCTCAGGAAAGTGATGCTGGAACCTCTGATGCTACAAGAGACACTTCTTCTGCCTTTCCCTTGATTAGGAATGTAGCTTCTAGAGGGGAAGTAGTAGACATAGTGAAGAGATGCAACATTGATGTCACAAAATATAGAATATATAGGGTAATGGAAGTAAAGAATTTATCCACTATTTCTATCCCTATTCCATTAGCACACCTTCTTGCTGGTCTTAGGTTGCTCATTGATCCCTTTATAGCTGAAATTTTTTATCTTTGTCATGGTCAGCCTGCATGGTTTCATCCCAATGCTATCCATTATATGACATGATGTGTTGCTCTGTGTCATCGTCTTGGCATTGAACCATCCATCCCTTTGTTTTATATTACTTTGATATGGTAAAATCTTCTGATGGATTAATGTCTGTCAGAACAAACAGAATTAAAGTCTCTCTTTTTAGTGCTTAGCTAATTAAGATCAACTAGAGAAACAAATGGCTAATAGTTGAATCTTCAAATGGTTTTCCCTTCAGTCCTCAGATCCAATCTTTTATTGTTCCTTCATGTGAGAATTATGAGTTTTCTCTTGAAGATGAGTTGTTCATTTCTACTATTGAGGGTATTCTTGGAGATGATTATGTTAATAAAAAACGTTTCTTTTCCCATCAACGTGGTCTGAGTGAGGAGAGTCTTCTTGAAGTAGGAATAGGAAGTTTAGAAACTCATAGAGCAATGTTAGGGATATATGAAAATATTAGTATCCCTTATGGACCATTCATCAAGGAAGAAAATTGAGCCATGAATGTTCCTTATGTTCTGCTACAAAGAAGATTGTGTGCACTCCTTCTTTGGGTACTCTATAATAATTGACATTTCTCTAATATTATTTCCTTCTGCTATATGCATAGTTTAACTGATTTATGGTATTTTCATTGTTTTGCAGTCAAGATGGACTTCTTTGTTGTTTCTGCTAAGAGGTTAGCTGATTGGAAAACAAGACAATCAAGGCTAAGTTCCCAAGACAAGAAAATCTCTCTTGTGATTAGGGAAAAAAAGGATATCAGATTTGCAAAAGAAGTTAAAGCTGTAGTTCTGAGGAGGGCAAAACTGTTGAGAAGAAAAGTATTGAGAAAAAATATGTTGAAAAGAAAGTTGCTAAGAAGAAAGGATCTCCTTCTACTCCCAGTGGTCATAGGCCTTTGACAAGTATATAATATTTCTTCTGTCATCTTGTATTTCCAGTATCTTAACAACATTGATTGCTTATCTTCATATTTGGTTATTAGGAGGATAGGAAGCTAAGGAGAAAATGTCTGCTAAAAAGGAGATTTCTAAGAAGAGAACTCTAGTGCTTTCTTCTTCTGAACCCGAGTTTGAAGAAGCTACTCCTTTGATTAAGAGAAAAAGAGGTGCTTCTAGTACTCTGAAGGTAAGTGTTGAAGAAGAAAGATTTGAAACCACTGTTCAAACTCCTAAGAAATAGATTACCAACGAAGAAGAAGTTGATGTTGAATTGCCACCACTGTCTCCAAGACAAATTCGTTCTAATCCCCAAATTTCTACTCTACCTGTGTCTCCGTTATCTGCTACACGTAAGAGCCTTGAAAAAGGGAAGGCTCCAATGTCTGAGGAAGGTATAGCTACAATTGGCATCAAAAAAATTTCACAATGCCAATTGATTTTCAAGGTATGTCTTCATTGAGGGAAGAAATTATCAGATTAGCTCCCTTTATCAAAAATCTAGATTTGTAGTCTCCACGACCTAGAAGTTAACTTGGAATCAACATTATAGCAAGGGCTGCTGATGTTGATACTTTTATTGAATTAAATTCTAAGGAGGCTGAAGACATAGGGAATGAAGTTGGAGCTCTGTTAACTTTGGTATGCTTCTTTCTTTCTTTTCTTCTTTCTTCTTCTTTTTTTTTTTTTTTTTTGTGTCATTCCTATATTGAATATGAGATTTTCTTTCTTCCATTGCAGTTTAATTCTCATATGATAAAGCTGCATGATTTGGCTACTGAGAATGCTTCTACCAAAAGGCAAGTAAGAATCCTTTCTGAAAATGAAAGAGGCTCAAATTGAAGCTAATAAGTTGAAAGTAGAGGTGGATGAAACGGGTAGAAGAATTGTGAATTTACTTGCCATTGAAACTGAAAGAGATTCACTGAAGGCAAGGTTATTCGATAAAGATGAAAATATTATGAATTTGTTGGCGAAGAAAAGTAATTAGGTGGGGGAGGAGACCAAGTTAAGGAAAGTGATCATTGACATATTTTCTAAGAGAGATGTATGGATAAATCAGTATGAAAATTTGAAGGTTGAGAATGTAAGAATCACCAAGGAGAATGAGGACCTGAAAACCTCACATGCTATATTGTTTGAAGAAAAAAATTTTCATTAAAAACTCAACTAGAGTCTCTTAACCTTGAAACCATTAGAAGTCAGGCTGTGGAAGAATTTCAAACTTCTCAAGCATATTTTGATGAATTGAATAGTATGTTGCTAGGTATGTGAACAAAGGAGCTACTCACATTATCAGATAGATTTAGCCCCTTGATCAAGATAAAATGGAGCTGGTGAAAGCTTTCATTGAGGCTTTTGGTGGTGAGTAGGCCAAGAAAGGGTACGTTTTTGTACCTTTTGTTGATGATGAGTTCGAATCTCTAGCAAGAGAAGATGCTAAGGCAGGTAGAATTTGGGAAGCTCTTTAGGCAATAGTCCCTTGTTTTTGGGATCTTTTAAATGAAAATTTACCTACAATGCTTGTTGGAGTAGAGCTTGGAGGTGATCAAGCATTAGTTGATCTAGAACAAGCTTTAGTACCTTATGAAGATCCTATGCTAGCCCAAGGTGAATCTTCTTCTACTGCCCTTCTAGCTGCCACTTCATTCAACCAAGACATTGTTGAGGCCAATCCAAGAGTTGAACCATCAACTTCTAGTGATCTAGCTGTTGATCCATATATTTCACCTTAAGAAGTATAATAGACTATTTATGTTTAGCCTTGGGAATATTTATCTAACTTCCTCTTTTCTATTCTCCCTCTATTTCTATCTTTTTGAGCAGTCTAAAACACTTAGTATATTTTGACAAGTTTGAGCTTAGATAGTTGGATGATCAGTAACTTGTAGCTTTTATGAATGTTCAAGTCTTCTATGAACATGATATATTTGATATAGTATTTATAATATGACGAAATTTGACTTATAATTTTATTACGAAGTTTGTTCTTGAAATTATATTTCAGTACTTAAACTTATATAAGCACCTTTAAGTGCATAAGAATGTAATATCATGTGCACATGAAATGTGAGGTTAAGAATAAACCTCAAGAGATTGAATGTTAGTTCTGGAATTCATATTTAAATTCCTTATTCAATCTCTGTAAACTTGAATTTCATTTTAAATTTCAGTTAATGTTTAGAAATATCTGAGGAATATTTAAGCCTCAACAAATATCTCATAATGTTCCAATTAAAGGCATATTTAAGACTTATAGAGGCATATTAAAGCCTTAAAGGTGTATATTTAAGCTCCCAAAATTAGAATTATATTTAAGTTCTATAATGTTCGCACTGAGATTATATTTAAATCTCACCCTGAAATTATATTTAAACATTATTTTGTTTGAACTGAAGGCATATTTAAGCCTTAAAGAGGTACATTTAAGCCTCCAAAATTGGAATTATATTTAAATTCTATAATATTCGAACTAAGATTATATTTAAATCTCATCCTGAAATTATATTTAAACTTCATTTTTATTTGAACTAAAGGCATATTTAAGCCTTAAAGAGGTATATTTAATCCTCAATGAGGTATATTTAAGCCTCCAAAATTAGAATTATATTTAAATTTTATAATGTAATATCACATATAATGTACAAAGAAAATTTTATTGATAATATTTCTTCGAATGGTCCGCGTTCCACAGATGTGATAATCTGTTTCCATCTCCTCTAGCCAGAATATAGGTGCCAGGTTTGATAATTTCCACAATTTGATAAGGACCTTCCCAATTTGGAGTTAATTTATTCTTTTCGAATTTTTGAGCAGTAACTTCAATCTTTCGAAGTACCCAATCCCCAATCTTTGAGTGACTTTTTGATCATAGATGACTTTAGTCTTCAGGCGGTATGCATTCATCTTCATTTGTGAGATTTGTCTTCTTTCTTCTAGTAGATCTAGATCAATTTTTCGACAGGAAGAATTATATTCAGGGGTATAATATTGGGTATGATATATGTTGACTATCGTTTCTGCTGGTGATACAACTTCGCTTCCATATATTAATGCAAATGGAGTTTCCCCTGTTAACCCCCTGGTTGAAGTTCTAATTGACCATAAAATAGGATATAACTCATCGACCCAATTCTTAGATTTATCAGCTAAATTCTTCTTAAGAGAATTCAGAATCAATTTGTTCGCAGCTTCTGCTTGTCCATTTCCTTGGGGATGAGCCACTGATGATTTCTAACGTCTGATGTTCAACTTGTTGCATTCACTTGTAAATTTTGTAGAAAATTGTAATTCATGGTCAGTTCCTATAACATGGGGAACTTCAAAAAAACACAACACATAATCATGGAAAAATGTTAGAACATTTTTTTTTTTCAGTGGGTCGAGCCAATAGTTTTGCTTCAATCCACTTAGAAAAATAATCAACTACCACCAAGATATTCTATCCCTGATCTTGCTCTTGAAAATTTTCCCATCAAATCCATTCCTCTCATATCAAAAGGCCATGTAGGAATAATTGGGGTTTGTGGAGTTGATGGCAGTCTTGGAAAAGAACCATAGAATTGACAACTTCTACAAAATGACAAACCAATTATTCTGCATCTTGGTAGAGAATTGGCCAGTAATATTTTTGATGAATTACTCTTTGTGCCAAAGACCTTGCAGCAAAATGGCCACTACATACCCCTTCGTGAATCTCGTTAAGTAACAATTTGGTTAACATTGGCTCAACACATTTCAATAAAGGTTTGGAGGATTAATCTTCTATATAATTCTCCATTGTGAATCAAATATCGAGTTGATTGCTTTCGAATCTGTTGAGCTTGAGTGGAATCATTCGGAAAAATATTATTTTCTATATAATTATTCATCTCATCTATCCATGAGGATGTTTCTTCAAATATATTTTGAATATGAGGACCCTATGATATAACAAGAAGTTTTCTTCCAGTTCATAATGATTTTCATTTGGCAAATCACCCGAAGCTACTTTTGAAACATAATCAGCAAAAGTATTTTCACTTCGATCTATATTTTGAATATCAAGATCCTCAAAATTTTGAATTAATTTTTTAACCATCTCTAAATAAAGTAAATGGGGAGCAGAGTGAGCTGAAAACTTACCTTGTATTTGTCTGACCGCAAACAGAGAGTCACTCTTGACAGAGAGATAGTTAATGTGCAAAATTTCTGCCCATTGCAATCTTGCTATGAGTGTTTCATACTCAGATTCATTGTTAAACAAATGAAATTTCAAGATGATGCCTTTCATTTCCACATGCTCCAGCGATGGAGAATGGATAACCAAACTAACTCTTGCTCCATTCTTATTGACTGATCTGTCAACAAATAAGTTCCACTTGGGAATTGGCATTGCTTTTGAAGATGAAACTTTTGATGGAGTAGATGGAGATTTTTCATTGGTTTGATCATTTTTCGAGAAGGACGTTTCGGCTAAAAAATCAGCTAAAGTTTATGCCCTGATGGCAGTTGTTAGCGTAAATGTACTGTCATAACAATTCAATAGACCATTTTAGTAGTCGTCCTGATTGGTCTAACTTATGAAATATTCGTCTTAGTGGCATATGTGTATATATTGTTATAGTATGAGATTCAAAATAAGCTCATAATTTTTTAGCTAAGATGACCAGCGAGTAAGCTAATTTTTGTATATTTGCATACTTGGATTCAGGTCCACTTAAAACCTTGCTTACATAATACACTGGTAATTGTTTATTCTCAACCTCTCTCAGTAACATAGAAGCTACAGCTAAGTCTGCTGCAGCAAATAAACGAAAAGGCGCTCTCTAGTGCAGGGTGAGCTAAGAAGTGGGGGACTGCTAAGGTAATATTTGAGTTCCTCCCAAGCGGACTGACATTCGGTTGTCTATATAAATTTTTGAGTTAATCCTTTTGACACTTTGAAACAAAGGAGGCATTTCTCAGCAAATTTAGAAATGAATCTATCTAGAGTAGCCAGGCAGCTATTAATCCGTTGCATATCTTTAATATAGCTTGGCTCTTTCATGGGTAGGTGAGCTAAAATATTTTCTGGGTTAACTGCAATCCCTCTTTTTGTGACCATAAATCCAAGAAATTTCCCAAATTTAATCCCAAAGGTACATTTATTATGGTTGAGATTCATGTGAAAGGCATCAAGAGTGGCAAAAACGTCCTTCAAGTCATCAAGATGAGAGAAGTCTATTATCAAAGTAAGCTTCCACATTCTTGCCAATATGTGGTGATAGGATCTTATTCACCATCCTTTGATAAGTTACTCCTACATTCTTCAATCCGAATGGCATAACATTATAACAATATATCCCTTGTGCAGTCCGGACAACAGTATGTATTTTATCTTTTTCTTTCATTTTAATTTGGTGGTATCCAGAAAAAGCATCAAGAAAGCTTATACATCCAAATCCAACATGTGAATTGACCAATGCATTGATCCTAGGTAATAGATAACAATCTTCTGGGCATGCTTTGTTCAGATCAGTAAAATCAACGCACATTTTTCACTTTCCATTTGCCTTTTTAACCATAACAACATTTGCAAGTCAAGTAGGATAATAAATTTCTTTGATAAAGTTGTCTTTTAAAAGCTTACCAACTTCAACTCACATTCTTACTTCCTTTTTTGGACCATATTTCCGAGGCTTTTGCTGTACAGAGACATATTTCGGGTCAACATTCAAGTGATGAACATCAACTTCTTCAAAAATTCCTATCATATCAAAGGTTTACCAAGCAAAGATATGTTTGTTCATCCTCAAAAATTCTTATATTTCATTTTTCTCTCCTTTTGTCAATTCAGCTCCAATTTTAACCTTTTGTTCAGGAAATTGAGAATTGACGATCACTTTATGATACTCCTTTTTCTTTGAACATTGTTCAACTTCCAATGTGAAAAGGTGAACTGTCAATATGGCTTCAATATCCATTCGATCAATAGGTGAGAATGTATTTAGTTGTTGTTTCTTCTTTATTTGGATAAAATAATCAAACAAATGGCGAGGATTACTTTTGAGAGTAAAAATCCCTTGAGTGGTTGGAAATTTCACTCGCTGATGTGGCATGGAAACTACCATATCGAAAAGAACATGTGATGGTGCTCCGAGAATAGCATTATAGGAAGAATTTACATCTACCACATAAAATTTAATTTGTTCGGGATGCAATTGACCTAGATTTCCCAAAGTGACCATGAGCTCAATTGTCCCCTTGACTGAAATTTCAAGGCGAGTTCCACTTGGTTTCAAGCTTTTGTCCTCTAGCCCCATTTCTTGAAAACATTTGTGAAACAAAATATCTTTGGAAGCTCCAGTGTCTACAAGCACTCGTTTGATCACACATTTATTCATCCCAGGCGATGTTAAAGTAATATCTAGCGTGATGGGATTTCTCCTTGCTTCCACATTAGGGACTAACTCATATTGTGAGAAGGAAATATGCTTTTCATGGTCAGAGTATTCACAAATCATAAAAGTCTTTTCCAGGGCATGAATTTGTTTCTTAAGTGAGATATCGAAGGTATTTCATGTGATATTACGTTGATTACCCTTTCTCCAGCTGGTCGAGTTGAGTCACCTCAGTTTGGTTGTCCTACTTTCTCAGTTCAGCTTCTTAGGTCAACTAAATACTCTATCAGGTATCCATCTTGGAGTAACCTTTCAATGACCCGCTTCAACTGAATACAATTTTCAGTTGTGTGCCTATAATCCTTATGAAAAGCATAATATTTCGTTCGATCTCTGATATCCTTTGAATAAGGATTTAAGGGCATTGGATCTTGGATTATGTTTTTTTCTTTCAAGATTGCAATCAAGCTCTCCCTTGGTATTGTAAGTGGAGTGGATGGCTCAATTTTTCGAGTCCTATTTTTTCCTTCTTTGCCGGGTTTGAAACCAAAACCTTTATTAGCTTTGAAATCTCTTTCTAATTCCTTGCTTCGGCTCTTGGAATCTGTTTTGCTTCCACTTACAGCGAAAGAGAGAAAATTTTCTAGCAACATCAAACATTTCTGGTAATATCTTGGGCTTCCTGAGTTGCTATTCAATGAAGAGAGTAGGAGAATTGAAACCTCCTTCAAAACATGTAAACATTGTATCTTCATTGATACCTTCAATTTCATTGCACACTCTTTTGAACCTTTCTTAATAGGAAAGAAGTGATTCACCTTCTTATTATTTGACATTGGCAAGGTTGCCTCTTGTTTTGGGAATTGTTACAGCTGTACTAAATTTATCAAGAAATTTCATTTCAAGAGATGACCAAGAATCAATAGAATCTGACTTGAATGAAATGAACCAAGTTAATGCCTTTTTTGACAAAGTACTTGGGAATGCTCGACACAGTAAAGCTTCATTGGTACTGATAAGTCCGAATCAGCAAATATGTTCGAGGGGCTTTGACTTGCCATTGTAAAGAAAGAATTGATGTAATTTGAGATTTAAATCAGGAGTTACCTCATGAATCAATTTAGTGAATGGTCCGATATCAATTGTCCACTGCATGGAATGTTTTGACGATTTATTCGTCTTGGGAGGAGACTTAGACCGTTGTGTTCTCGGTCTTTTGGTCGACTGTTTTGGACTTTTAGAAATAACAGTTTGAGACTTTTTTAGTTGTGAGAATGATTGGATTCGCCAATCTCACTTCTTATTTTTGAAGTTTGTTGTTTACGCTGCTTGGATGTATTTGAAGCAATGGTAGGTTGTCTGGATGATTTTGCATGATGTGTTTTATTTCGAGTTGAGTATTCTTCTATTATTGGAGCACGAACTTTCTCTGGCATAGCTCCTGGTGAAAGAGCTGTGAAGGGGGAAGAAGATGTCCAATAGCTGCCATCTTTGTATACAAACTCGACCATTCCCTCGTGATTTCATTTTCCTTTCGGAGTTTTTGCAGCTCATTTTTCATTTGACGAACAGTTTGAGTGCTTTCTTCATGTTGTGTGATTGATTTTTCTCTAGTTTCATTGAGGTGATCATGTAGATCTCCAGCTCTTGGTCCCAATCTTTCAGAAACAGGTCGCCGAGTAGGATTATTTCATATATGAGATTGTTGAGACGAGGTATCATGTACTGCTATTGTCGTAGAGTAGAGGTTGCTTGATTTTGCTTTCCTTGATTCGCATGTGTAGGGGAAGCTTGTGTGATAGACATATTTATGTAACTTGCAAAGAAAAAGATATTACAAGGAAAAAGGATATCTACTCAAAGAGTATGTTTGGACACTCTCAAGATGTTCACAGAGAATAAAAAGAACAAAGAAAACTTTTGATTCCTGGTAACAGAACCAAACTGATGATGCAATCAGCCTGTGAACCAAAAGTTGTGAAGTCGATTGCAAGAATGTTAGCACAAAATCACCACCCTTGGAATGAAGATGGAGAACGACTTATAATTCAAGATGAAGTTGATATCTTTCAGAAAAGTTTTTGAATAACTACCACTTGAAAACAAGGCAAAATGGAGAGGGTGTCTCCTATATTGCTCCCCCAAAGACATTAGTCAATAAGAGATTAAAACTTATTGTATTTATATAAAAGAAGCATTACCTTTCTTAGCCCCAAGTAGGGCAGTGTGGGAGGCTTGTAAGACAAGTTTTATTTCTTGTAATGCAAGTTTTGTAAAAGTTGTCTTTCAGTCAATGCATTTGACCTCTTAACTTGTTGTAATATTTTTTGTGGGATTAATATTTATAATTCGGAATAAGAGGCAAAGTATTGTAAATCGAGGTGACTTGACCTCGTCTCCTTGTCACCTTCTCACCTCGTCAGTATGTCACTTCACCTTGATCGTCTCGATGAGACCTTAGATTTCCGGATGAGGTGATATAAATGAGGGAACTCAATAAGTCCGTTAGTGGTTGCTGTCTGTTCACCTTGCCAGATGTCATTTCCTCTTCAACGACATTTTGGGAATGAATCTTAATATGTCCAAATATAACTTATGTTGGGAATGCGTCGTATACTAAAGAATCCTTCAAAGAATGAGTCCTTGAGCAATTTCAAATTTCAAATAAATATGATGATTTTTCCCTATGATGAAATATCAATTTTTTCTTTGACAAATAATTAAAACTATATCAAAATAAAGAGAAACTCAATAAGAAAAAAAGTAATATTTTGAATTTCAAATTTAAAATACATCAAACATCTTAGTACAAAATAATATACAATCAAGAATTATCGGTTTAGGAAGAGGTTTTGTTGCCACAAATTCTTTTGTTATGCCCTAACATACCGCATCTCAGAGGTGGATTTGGATGTCTAGCATCCATTGCACATCGAAACCTCCTAGATCATAAACGACTTGGATCATTACCTTTTATGCTAGGTTTATAGAAATGAAGTGCAAATGGAGATTCATTCTACAATTCTTCATTGACAACAGGATAAAGATTCACCTCGTTAGTTAACTTGTAATTTGACTTTGAGTAAAAATGCATAACAAATGAAGTTAAATCACAACCATGATGTGGACATACAACAAATATGTAGGAATAAGGTATTCCAAATATCAACCATATATTGCAACTATAATCTTATATTCGTGCCTTGTAAGAAGCAAATTTAGGTACAATGTTACATTGGAAACACCATCAATTCACTTATGAAAATGATAAAGTATTTCACTACAAATTTTAGTCTTTGAAGGCATCTATCTCTAGTTTTGTCCATTGTCGACTAGTAATTTCTATACATGGTACATTTCTTATAGGTGCATATAAAGGAGTTCTTCTTGTTGCTAGTAGCTGGGATGCAAAAAACAATGTTTATCTCTTGGCATTTGCCATTGTTAATGAGAAAACAACTACAGTTAGAGTTGATTTTTATGACTTCTACAACATTATGTTGCACCCATCATGCCTATTTTCTTAATCCCTGATAGGCATAAAGGTATTTTGAGTGCAGATAATTGTCAGTCTGAATAACAACCACCACATGCAATCCACAAGTTCTGTTTTAAGGCATGTTAGGAAAACTTCAAAGTTACACTTAATGAGAAAGAGTCATCTGAATTTATGTACAAGGTAGAATGAAGAAGATTACCAAATTCAATGAGTTTATGGAGGAGATCAAATTGAGGAACATGGAAGCATTTAATTACTTTATAGCTATAGATCGCGAAAAATGGACACTAGCATATGAAGGTGGCTATAGGTATGGTTCCATGACTATAAACCTATCAGAATTATTGAATAGTATTCTAAAGAAATGTTGTGCATTACCTCTAAAGGTTTTAGGAGTTTGTGTACGACAAGATCACTCATTATTTCAGTCAACATTGATATGTGGAATACCTTGTTCCCACATATTTACAATATGTCGACATCACAAATATAATCCAACTTCATTTGTTATGTATTTTTACTCAAAGTTCAATAAAAATTGACTTATATATGTGACAAAACTTTATTTTGTTGCAAATTATGAATTATGGAATAAAGCACCATTTGCACTTTGTTGCTATAAACCTAACATGAAGAGTAATGGTCCATGTTGATTAGGATGTAGGAGGTATCAATGTTCAATTTGTGCAAGATATCCTAATTCACCTCCAAGATGTGGTAACTATCATATGTGGCGGTATAATAAAAGAACTTGTAGTAATACTACCTATTCCCGAACTAATGATTTTGATTTTATATTATTTTATATTAAGACATGTTATGTATTTTAAATTTGGAATTCAAGAGATTACTTTTTTCTTATTTAATTTTTCTTTATTTTGTTATATTTTAAATTATTTGTTAAGGACGAATTTGATATTTCATCATAGAGAAAAATCATATTATATATGTTTTATAATTTGAAATTTCTTAAGGACTCATTCTTAAAATGATTCTTATTTTAGAACACATTCCCAACATGAGTTATAGTCAAAATGAGTCCTTAGACTAGGACGTATACCAAATATGAGTTATAGTAGGACCCATTGTAACTAATTCTAAAAATGAGTTCTAGTGGTGGGTCCTAATAGGAATCATTCTCAAAATGAGTCAAGGTCATTTTAGAATATTGTTTTAAAAATACCAAACATAGAATTTTGTGAAAAAGTGCATCATTTTTATCAAAAACTTTGAATACTAAGGTTCTCTTAGATCCAAAAAGGCACATTCTTGGCGTTCCAGAAAGCTTGCCAGTAGTATTGTGGAACCACTGCCTGCCAAAACTGTCATGCATCCAAGCAATCTCTTACTGTATGAATATCCGTATGGGAGTGCTGATGGCAGCTCAGGCAAGGAGTTATTACTCAAAATAGGGCAACTTTTAAAAAAGTTTTCAAACTAGTGAATATATATATATATTTTTACCTATTTTCAAAATTAGTAGACCCTCAATTTTTTATTCAAATTAACTGAGAGTCTACTTTGACAAAGTAAAGGCTTAATTTTTTTATATATTTTTTAAATATATATATATATATATATATTTCACTTATAAACCATAAATAATAATTTTTAATTTTTAATAATATATACACTTAATAAATTAAATACAAATATTAAAATAATATATATATATATATATATAATAATTCATTTTTAATTTATAATTATCAAATATTATGTTAGTTATTTAAGAAATTTATATAAAATTAAGTATTTTATAAATATAAATATTCAAATAAAATGTAAATTATAATTAAATTAATTAATTTATTATGATATTATTTTAATTTAAATGTTATTTTAATTAAAAAATTATATTGTATAAGATATGTATTATGAAAAAGGAATATTTTTATGTAGATTTTTTTTTTTAATTAATCAAATGCTACAAATATGTGCAAAAATAAAACAAATATAAACTATTCTATAGTGAAGATAAAAATATAATACACCATGTAGTAATAAAATAAATTTGATAAAAAATAAACATGAATATAATAATTATTTGTGTTGGACACAATCATGACCCAATGTTCCATATCCTCCTCGCCTAATAGGTAGTCACAAATGATTTGGATCTCACAAATTCATCATTCTGTAAGTATGTGCCCCCTGTGTAGCATGGTTATCATCAACACTAGTTATAGTCCCCCATAGTCACGTGTCATATTTGTCTGATCAATATGATATATTTGTGTATGTACTAGTATAGAACCAACGACTGCATCAAGTGTCATCTTTGAGAAACTCGAGAAATGATATGACTAAGATTGAGAATGAAATGTATGACTAAATGAATGTCTACCTAGATAAAATGAATATGTTAGGTTTGAATAATTCGCTACATGTGTAGGTATGGAAGTGAAAGTAATACTATATGAAATAGAACTTACAAACTATGCAAAACTCGATGATGGTGGTATGCCACTGTTAGGGATTGGTAAAGGATAAATTCGCGATTGTCGTTAAACCAGCCAAGATTAATTTTAAAACTAGTAAGCAATATAGTGTTCA
>JAXGGT010009065.1:0-20818 GCA_035583425.1 Marsdenia floribunda
AGCTGCTTCGGTGTGGTGTTGGGGATGGTGATTATATGAAGCTTCGCCAGGGCATCACCAACAGCATCAGTAGAAGACAGTTTTGTCTTCTTAATGATAGACAACTGATCATCGGGTGGGCGTTTAAGTGATGGGCAAGAAGAGTTGGGTGGTTGTGCAGGAGAATGTTCAGGAGGGGAAGAAGTGGGCCAAGGTGGTTGGTGGGGAGGGAGTAGGAGGGGCAAAGTAGTGAGGTCCAGAGGTGTAGTATTGGGCCGAAGTAGTGAAGAGGGTAGGATAGAAAATATGGGAATAGGACTAGGAGAGGCTTGATGGGCTTGGTTAATCGCAGGTTGAATTTTTAGTGGGGGGGAATTGAGTAGGGTGGGTTGGGTATAGGACTGGGCAGGGAGAGTAATTTTGTGGGGTGGGTGAGGGGAGAGGTTGGTGATGTCTTTGAAAGGATGCCTGCAATCCTGCAAGACAGTACTTGGGGGACCTAGCGAGGAGGTAGATTGGGCGGGAATGGGAGAATCCGTACCTGTGTGGGTGGACCTTTGGGCAATGTCCGGAGTCAAATGAGCAGTATCCAACGGTGACTGTTCAGGTGAAGACATGTTTGGAGTTTTGCTGACTCCGCCGGATTTGGCCCTGAGCCAGTCCCCGAAAGCCGGAGGTGTTTCTACTGTGCATGCCGTAATGGTGTGATCAAGCTTACCACATTTATAGCAGAAATCAGAGAGGCGTTCGTATTTGAAGGAGATCCACAGTTGAGAGCCATCATCTCTGGGAATGAAGAACCTCGCCTTTAGAGGAAGAGTGTTGTTAATGGCGACTCGAATTCTCAGGAACTTGCAGGCCACTTGGAACTGGTCTGTACTATCTGAAAATAAGAAAATCCCAGCATAGTTGCCAATGGTTTTGGCGTTGATAGCATTCATCTGATTCCGAGGTAGGTTATGGACTTGAATCCAATAAGGAGTCATGGAAAAATCGATTTCAGCCAGAGTGAGCTCGGACGACCACGGTTGCAGGCTTAGGAGAGCGCCTTTAACCGCCCATGGTCCGCGGTCTAAAATGGAGTCTCTGTCGGTGGTATTCCTGAATGAGCAGGAGATCATGTTGCGATCAAGTGCCTTTATTTGAGAGTTGGCACCAAGATTCCAAGCAGATGTGAGAACTGCATTAATAGCCCTATGATTGAGTGTTTTATGAGTGATGAGTTTACCAACAAGGGTAAGGTCATTGAATAGCTCTGTTTCCTGCGCATTAATGGTGAGGTGAAGAACAGGGTGTGTGGGGGGTAATGGGTCCGAGCAATCAGACATAGAAAGAGGGTGGGGTAGATGGTAAGAAGGGTAGGCGGAAAGAGCCAGGTAGAACAACGGTAAGGCAGCGTTTGGAAGAAGACGGGCACAAGTCTTCGAGCTGGAGAGTGTGCTCAGGGCAGCCTAGACGACGCCGGTGGAGGTTGACTCTAGAGAGAGAGGGGAGAGTTTTACTCTTTAGAGAGAGAAAACGATTTCACTTGGTCCCTGCAGAAACCGATTCCCCCATTCATGGTTTAACAGGCCCATCTCCAATCATTTCAATAATGCAGAATTTGTGGAGGCTATTTGTTTGCTTCATGCCTTTGATTTGCCTGCATACTTCCCGCGGCTTAAAGCTCAATTTTCTTTCATTTTTCTCCTTTTTTTTTTTTTTTTTTTTTTATTTAATATTGAAATTAATAAAATGCCCTTGGGCAATATATATTTTTTTTTTTAATTTTGACCAAAAGGACCAATGTCACAATTTTAACATAGTTTAGGGACCAATGTCACAAAAAAATTAATTCAGGGACCAATGTCACCAAATGACCATAGTTTGGGGACTATTTATGCCAATTTACCTTAAAAAAATGAGGACAACAAAAATAATATTAATTTTTTTTAAAATAAATAAATCTTTTATTGTAATGGGTCTAAAATAAAAATTATAAAAAATTTGATGCTTTTGAACGAGAAAAGAACTAGATAAATATACAAATATAATTTTTTTTTTTTGAATATTGATTTTTTTTTAAAAAAAAAAAAAATCAAAATTATTAATATATAATTTTATTTAAATATTTGGTAGTAAGAAATGGAGATACCGCGGCAGCCGTCCAATTGAGAAAATTTCAGTGCCGGAAATGCTATTCCAATTACAAATTGACTTCTATTTTATTTTTGTGTACGGAAATGCGCTCTATTATGGGATCCAAGCTGGCGAATGTCTCTATCATTGACTAATTATAAACATTGCATCAAGCTCCTCATAATACTATGACACCCTGCGCCCCGCCCCCCTCCCTAATTAAAGGTGTATGTGGATAAGCTTTAGATTAAAATTGAGTGAAGAATATTTGTCTTCAATTAATTAGCACATTTGAACACTATTTTTTTTGAAAAAAAAAATTGTCTCCCCAAAACACATCTATAAAACACACCTATAAAAGGTGTAGGTCCCATCCTATTTAAAAAATATATATTATTAATAAAATCATTCTTACACACATTTCCCAAAATAAACATTTTCTTACACACATAATCGTTACATTTATAAAACCTATATATTTAACCTCCACTTTTTCTAACATAAAATTCAATTTAAAAAAAATATGAGACAATATTCATTTTAAATAATAATTTGTCTCGAATAAACCATTTTTTTCTAATACAAAGTTTATCCACATACATCCTAACTTTTTCCCTTTCCCTTCCCCACACACACGCATATTTTACACACTTATATATATATATATATATATATATATATATATTAAGATAAATAAATAAATTTTTTATTTTATTAAACCTTTAAAATACTTTCATATAGGTTTTTGCAGTCACTTTTAATGTTCAAATTAACTTTAAAAAATAGAGCAAGAAATGAATAATAATAATAGTAATAAAACATGATAAGAATACATAACTTAATTAATAATAATTAAAATATTTTTTAAAAAATAAATGATAATAATAATAAAAAAGTAATTGTTTTTTTTTTTTTTGAGAAAATAATAAAAAGTAATTGAGACAAGAATATATGACTCACGTGATAAAACTGTTCTCTCTCGGAATGGTAGAAATCTGTACGTTAAAATTAGAGGAATCCAACGTGGAAGGGAAAGGAAATGACAAATTCTGTATTGGTTTGCCAAGGAAAAATGCGTTGGTTCTTATGGTTAGCGGCTTATTATAATATTATAATTGAAAAATTGGTGATTTTAGTTTTTATACTAATTTCATTTTGACAAAATAATCTTTTTTTATTTAATTTTTAGATAAATTAATCTTCATTCTTTTTTTATTTGGATAAATGAGTCATTTCTTTTAATTTTTGGACAAACGAATCATCATTTTTTTTTTGGGATAAACGGATTTTTTTAACCAATTTTATTTGAAAAAATTTGTTAATTTTTACATGATTTATTATTATTCTACATATTTTGATGATATTTATTTTATTTTTTAATTTCTCATTTGTCCAAACAAAAAAAGAATATAGATTGTTTATCCAAAAATAAAAAATAATGACCCATTTGCCCAAATAAAATTAGTATGGAGACTAAAATGACCAATTTTCCTATTATAATTTCAATTGAGAGAAAAATCGTAGCAAACTTGTTTAGGTAGAATAAGGCTGATATTTTTCTTTTATTCAATTAATAAATAAATGGAAAATTCTCCGGTTCAATCCCTTAATTATTTACGTTTCTTCGGGTTGGTCTTATAACTTTAATTTTATCTAAATTGATCATTTATCTATTTTATATTTCCAAAATTGGTCATCTCGATCAAAATTGGCCAAAATTTGATCACTTTACTAGTATATCTATTACATTAAAAGGGTATTTTAGTCATTTTATGTTAGAAAAAAGAAAAAAAAAAAGATATAATATTTTTGCTAAAATATTCATTTTTTTTAGAAAAGGAAAAGAGCTGTGAATAAATATAATATATCTATTCCATTTTTTTTTTAACATGAAATGATCAAAATGCCCTTTTAACTTAATGAATATACTGGTAAAATGATCAAATTTTGGCCAATTTTGGTTAGGAGGACTAAATTGGGAAATAGAAAATAGATAAAGAATCAATTTAAATGACATTAAAGTTGTAGGACCAACTTGAAAAAATATAAATAGTTAAGGGACTAAATTAGAGAATTTTCTTAAATAATACTCGCTACTTTCCCTACACTTTTTTTTTTTTTTTTTTTTTACACACCAATTTTCACACATTTTAAAAATATTCCTTCAATTTTCTTTTTTATTTATCACAAAAGAAAAATTAAAGTTGTATTTAAATAATTTGAGTTGTGGTTATATTTGGACAATATTAAACATATGTCAAAAGTTAATTAATCAAAATTAAAAAAAGAAGAAGAAGTGAAACCTACTAATAATATATATATATAGCTCTATTTTTCAATACTCAATACATTTTACTAGTTATATCTTCTTTTTCTTTTTTTTTTTTTCGTTTAGTGCACGAGGTGTCCTGAATAAGTCTTAACTATGGGCGACACCTTTTAGTCATGTCCAATCTCCGCTTGAGCCAGGTAGGTCTATTGCAAAAGGTAAGCTCTAACCCCAAGTTTTTAAACGGTTGCGTACGTGAGTGTGATTTCGATCTCGCGACATCACTTAAGCTAGAAGAATACCTTATCAACTTACCTACGCATTACCAGTTATATCTTTATTACACATATAAAATTTACTTTTTTTTAAAAAAAATAATAATAATAAAATATTATTCAAATAACTATTCACTAAATGTGTTTTTCATTAAAAAAAAAAAAAGTAAATTCATTTTTTTCTAAACAAATTTTACTCAAAAAGGAAAAAAAAAATATAGTTTTTTTTTTTTTAAATTATGCACTAGTCTAAATACAATCTAAGTATACTTTAATCCAATTTTAAACAAAAATACAAAATAAAAATGAAAACTCATAAACCTAATTTGATTTTTCAGTTAAATATGTAAGAAAGAACAACAGTTGCAAGAAAAACATTGTTTGGGCATTATAAATTGCCAATTAAACGCTAGTCGTAGGTCCAAAACTACTATAGTCTAAAAATAAAATCAACGACAGTATAAAAAGTAAAGTCAACGACGATGATATTGTATTAATTGCTACAAATGTCAAACGCAATTACCAAATGAAAGGCTTCCTAACAAACAGCGAAGCTGTTCTCCTCAAATACTGGAATAATGATTTTCACATGAATTAAAAAGTCAATCCCCTTAAGTCGTTCATTTCATATAAATAACGAGTTATTTGTAAATGTTATACGAAAATCATAAATTTAAGATTGTTATAAGTGTTATATAAAAATTTGAATAATTTTTTTTTTTTAGTCCAGTGTCCGAGTACTACTCGACTAATTCAGACGAAAATTGTAATAAGATAAACCTGAGCATGCAGTATTTGATGCGAATGGAAGGTATCGAACCCGCGATCCTTTGGAAAGCGGGATTCGTATTTCAGTGTCGTGTCTCCGGGCCTGCTGCTCGAATACAGATCCATTTAGGGATTGATAGGGCAGAAAAGAAAATGATAATTTTAGTTTGTATTATTATTAGATCCTCCGGGTCGAGGAGCCGTTTGCCGTAAAACGCTACCACCGTTTTGAATTGCCTGCTTTCACGTTTAGAATAGATCAACTCCTCGTCTCCAGTCTCCAGGCATATTTTCTTCCTTATTTATTGCGAAAACAAGTTCTTTAAACCATCAAAAAGTAGCTTCTTTTTTTTTTTGAAAGATTTATTTTCGGAAAATCTATGAAAAAGTAATGGATTTGATCTTTATATTATTATTTAAAAAAAAAAAAAAAAAGAAAAGAAAAATCCAACGAGTGAGACACGCAGAAAAAAAATTTGAAAGGTATGTTATAACTTACAGAACCTTTGAAAATTAAGACAAGCTTGGTCAGTTAAGAAGCCAAATTTCAAAGAAGGTGGGCTTGGAAACATTGCAGGCATTTTAGCATGGAAATGTCAACATAACTGTTGTCAATTGTACTTAAAAACAATTTTGCAGGTTTTTTCTTAATACCAGTTAAATTTAGATGATATACATATACTTGATACACATCTTGTCCCAAGTGCAGAATGTATGTATTATAATATTTTATTTGCTATAAACAATTCAATGATATTGTCCGCTTTGACACATTTGAAGTGTACTTCACGGGTTGGGTTTAAAACGTGTCATTAATTAATAGTTGTTCAAATATCTCCTAGGCGAGTGATATGAGAACTCAATTCACAACATTATTATAATTTTTTAATTTATTGTAAATTATTATTATGTTAGTATTTTTATGTATTGAATTTATTTTGTTATTTTTCTTTATAAATAATTAAGTCTATATTGTAATTATTTTAAAATTTTCAAAATTTTATAAAAATATTATAGTGTACAAAAAAGATATTCACAATACATAACAAATTTGATATAAATTGAACATTGTTATAAATATATTTATTATGTGAATATCCATTGAAGATTCTTATGTCCTATTTACTTATTTGCTCCCTAGTCTTGTATCCAGATAGACTCTCATGCACTCTTAATTTCTTTACTTCATAGTCTTTAAGTCTTGTAAGTCTCTACAGTTGTATCTCTATAAATAGAGGACGTGTAGAACCATCATTGATTGATGAATGAAATACAAGAACAATATATTCTCTCTATCTTTCTCTATGTTTTCACCTTTTATAATTAGTTTTATAACACATTATCAGCACGACTCTCTACCGTTAGTTTTTGTATATTATTTAGTAATTTTGTATGAATAGTTTAGTAGTAGTTTTCATGATTCTCTATTACACCACCATGACAGCTTTACCAAGAAATTTGAAGTTTGATTTAATGATCTAAAGTTTGAGGTTTGACTCAAGAAGAACAAAAAGGTATGTTACATAAAAGAGAATGCAGGTTTATTTTCATAATAAATTTGTGACTCTTGAAATCACCAAAAAAGATTTTATTTTTCACAAATACTAGATGCTAACATGTGTCTAATGAAAACATGTTCGACAGATATTGTCATTCCAAATAATGGATTAAGACATGTTCAGTAGACATTGTCATTCGAAATAAAAAAAATGGGATATAAAAGGCCTAATTGATTCGATTACCAAAAGATAGTTGTAAGAAAGATTCGACTAAAATGGTCATAGAAAATATTCGACTACCAAAAGATAGTCGAAAGATGTTATAAGAAATTTTCGACCATTAGAAGATGGTCGAAATATGGTTGTAGAAAATATTCAACTTCTAGAAAATAGTCGAAAGATATTATAAGAATATTTTGGCCATCAGAAGATGTTCTTTCTCTTAAAATATAGTATTATAAAGATACGACGATATTGACAAGAAATATATTAATATTATTATGATATATGACCTCAGAAGAGGTCATGATAAATTTAACCAAATATTTTATTACCACCAGAAGTGGAATGTTCATCTTTTATTTATCTTTTAACTCATCCCACTGGTTCTACTTCATTCCCTGAAGTGAATGCGACGGTAACGAATAATAATGGACGAAGTCATGGATATGTGCCTCACCACCAGAAGTGGAACAATAAAATAGAAAAACCAAAAGTTTTTCAAGAAGTTGAAAATTTTTTGTCATTGCTATGATATAAAAGGTCATTGGCCTCATACCTACCGTACAAAATATTTAGTTGACCTTTATCAAGTATTCCTTAAATGGAAAGATAAAAATGTTGAAGTCAATTATGATGATCTTGATTATAATCTGCATAATGTTGTTATCGACGTCACTCATTTGGATGTGGCTAACATTTTTTAAAGATCCAAAAGGAAAAATTGTTTACTTGATCGGCGATGGAAGAGTCATAAAATAAAATAAAAAGTCATATTCATTATTATTACTTATTTTATTTATATTTTAGTTTATCCTATGTATTTATCGTTTGAGATTATTATATCTTTCTGGTATTTTTATCTTTTAAGATTATTATATCTTTTTAATATCTTTATTTTTTTTTTTAAGATTATGTCTTTCCGGTATCTTTATCTTTTAAGATTATACCCTTCTAGTATGCTTATCTTTTACGATTATGTTTATCTTTTTGATTAAATTTTATTATATCTTTATCTTTAAAGATTATATGTTTCTTGTATCCTTATCTTTTAATATTATATTTATCTTTTATGTGTGAATTGAGATTCAAACACGCATTTCTGCGCAATTGTCTATTTGATTTAATTTTGTTTTTCACCTTTATTATTTTTGTTATATTTATTTATAGCATTTTATTTCCTTATTTTGTCATATTTATTCATAACTCTTTTATTGTAATATTTATTTATTATATATATTGAGGAAAATGGATGAAGATATAGGTCTCGCCAATAGTGTGACTACTCATACCATCCTTAAAATAGAAAATATTTCATTGATATAAAGATGAATGATGCATATGTTACTATAATTATCTTTTAATATTATATTTATCTTTTATGTGTGAATTGGGATTCAAACACGCATTTCTGCGCAATTGTCTATTTGATTTAATTTTATTTTTCATCTTTATTATTTTTGTTATATTTATTTATAGCATTTTATTTCCTTATTTTGTCATATTTATTTATAACTCTTTTATTGTAATATTTATTTATTATATATATTGAGGAAAATTGATGAAGATATAGGTCTCGCCAATAGTGTGACTACTCATACCATCCTTAAAATAGAAAATATTTCATTGGTATAAAGATGAATGATGCATATGTTACTATAATTTCTGGTAATACAAAATTAATTGAAGGCTCCGGAAGAGCAATTATAATGTTACCCAATGGAACAAAATTAACAATGCTATGTATTCCACCAAACCTCAAAGAAACTTGTTGAGTTTTAAAGATATTTGTTTTAACGGATATCATCTGGAAACTATAAACGAGGGAAACAATGAGTACCTCTATATTATAAGCATTGTATCAAATAAGAATTAGTACAATTGAAACACATGTCACTATAAACTGGAAGTTAATTGATTCAAATACTTTTACTATTTGGCATGATCAGTTAGGGCATCTCAGTTCAAGTATGATGCAAATAACTATTGAAAAATTCATATGGACATTCATTGAAAAACCTGAAAATTTTTCAATCAAAGGAATTTTCATGTGCTGCTTGTTATCAAGGCAAACTAATCATTAAGTCATCACTAGTTAAAGTTGGATTGGAAAAAATTCAAGGTGATATATGTGGCTAGCTCATTCATCCTTTATGCATATCATTTTGATATTTATAGTCTTAATAGACGCATCTAGTAGATGATCTCATGTATATTTGTTATCAAATCGCAACCTAGAGTTTGCGAGATTACTTGCTCAAATTATAAGGCTATGAACACAATTTCCAGATCACACAATTAAATTAATACGTCTTGATAATGCTGGCGAATATTCATCTCAAGCATTCAATAACTATTGTAAATCAATTGGCATAAGTGTTGAAATCCAGTAGCTCATGTTCATACAAAATGGTTTAGTTGAATCATTTATGAAATAACTTCAAATATTAGCTAGACCATTGCTTATGAAAATGGAACTTCTCATTACTACTTGGGGCCATACAATTTTTTGTATGCAGGAGCACTTGTATGCATCAGACCTAGAAATTATCATAGATTCTCCCTATTTACAATTGGCTAATGGTTAGTAGCCAAGTATTTTCTGTCTTAGAATTATTTGAATGTGCGATATATGACTCCACCACAACGCACAAAGACGAGTTTTCAAAGGAGATTAGGAATATATTCTAGATTTGATTATCCTATCATAAGAGATATTGAAGATCTTTTTACAATTCTAATAAATTATAATTCCCAGTATTAGGGGGAAAAACAAAAATGGAGCTTGATAATATTGGAAATATTTTGATCACCATACAAAGAAATACAAACTTGAAGTTTAAAAGATAGTCCCAATAATACAAACTGCTAAATATATTTACTGACCTAAAGAAAGTGACTAAGTCACATATACCAGTTGCAAATGCTCTGTATGGATTAATATTTCAATAGGATAATCCATCAGTGAAATAAAACAAAATGAGTCTATGGCATGCCAGAAGCATGGTAGACTGATTGGTTCTAAGATAAGAATCCCCACAAAAGAAAGGGAACACATATTCTTAATGAGCCCATATTAATACTCCAGAAGAGTCAAGAGACATAACAAATAGAATAACTCCAAAAGAAGTTTAAGTACTTGAAAATACTAAAAAGAGGAGAATGATGAGATCTCAATAAGTTATATCTTTATGGGAAAAAATTGAACCAAAAAGAAATATTTATCAACAATATTTTTATTAGTAATATAACGATAGCTATTGTGAATGATAATGCTGATCATAAACTTATATCTGTCGAAGAGTGTCGACATAGATGTGATTGACTATATTCTAGAAAGATGTAGTTGAAACCTAATTAAACTCACTTGAAAAATGTAAAGTTTTTGGACTCGTAATCTGGACACTTGAAGATGTCATACTCATATGATACAAATGGGTATTTGTGCAATAAACAAATAAGTAAGATGAAATTGTGAGATATAAAACACAATTTGTTGCACAAGAATTTTGCAGAATTTTATATTAATTACGAAATCACATATTATATTGTGGTGGATGCAATTATGTTTCGGTATTTCATTAGTCTGACACCTAATAAAAATTTAATTTGCATCTTATAAATGTAACTATAGCCTACGTATATAGCTTACTTAATGATATTTATATGAAAATTCCTAAAGGATTTAAAATGCTTGAAGTATACAATTCAAATTCTCGATAATTATATTACAAAGATTATAAGGTTTAAAGCAATTTAGACGAATGAATCGTCTCAATAAATATTTATTAAAGGTGAGTTACCAAAATAACCAAATTCATCCATTTGTTTTTACTAAAAAAGCAAATTGAAGATTTGCTATAGTCGTTGAGTATGTTGACAACTTAAAAATTATTGAAACTCCTAAAGAGATTTCAAAAGCAATACATTCTTTGAAAAATGGAATTTAAGATAAAGGATCTCCGCAAAAGAATATTTTGTCTCAACCTGAAGATCAAAGCACGTGAAAGATGAAATTTTTATTCATCAATCAACTTATACAGAAAAAGTCCTTAAAAGATTTTACATGGACAAAGTGCATCTATTGAGTACTCTAATGGTTATTTTCTCGATACAAAAAGGGATATTTTTCGATCTCATAAGGATTTGAAGAACATCTTGGTCCCGAAGTATTTTATCCAAGTGCAAAAGGTGCACTAATGTATATATCTTGCTAATTATTTAGGGCTTGATGTAACTTTTGTGAGTAATTTATTAACAAGATTCAGTTCATCTCCAACCAAGAGCTATTAGAATGGAATTAAACAAATTTTTCGATATCTTCGAGGAACAATTGATATGAGTATGCTAATATTGATTATTTTTTCGACCCGCATAAAACATTTTCTCAAAATGACTATTTATTTACAAATGACAATACTACTATATCGTAGTGCTCTACAAATCAAACTGTAACAACAATTTGTTCTAATCATGATGAGATTATAGTCATTAATGAAGCAAATCGATAATGTGTTTTGTTGACTTCAATAATTCATTATATTAGAGTGAGTTGTGGTTTTTCTTCCTGAAGAGAGATTCCAACTCCTCTATATGAAAATAATGCAGCATATATAGCTCAGGTGAAGGAAAGATATATTAAACAGGATTCCACAAAAATTTCACCAAAATTTTTCTTTGCTCATGATCTTTAGAAGAATGGTGATATAGATGTTCAATAGATTCATTCAAGTAACATCTTGGCAGATTTGTTTATAAAGGTATTATCTACTTCAGCATTTGAAAAATTAAGTGTGCCAAGTTGGAATGCATGATTTAGAAATTTTATATAATGTTATAATCAAGAGGGAGCGCACAAGAGAAGGTGTACTCGTTTTCCTTCACTAGTTTTTTTTGCCATTGGATTTTTATCTAGTAAGGTTTTAATAAGGCATATTTCTTATACAATGGACATTCAAGAGAGAGTGTTATAAATATATTTATTATATGAATATCTATTGAAGACTCCTATGTCCTATTTACTTATTTGCTCCTTAGTCTTTTATCCATGATAGACTCTCATGTACTCTTGACTTCTTGACTTCATAGTCTTTAAGTTTTGTAAGTATCTACAGTTGTATTTCTACAAATAGAGGACATGTAGAACCATTATTGATTGATGAATAAAATATAAGAACAATATATTCTGTATATCTTTCTCTCCGTTTTCACCCTTTTATAATTAGTTTTAATATATATATATCTATAAAAGGTAAAAAGACAAATATAGTAAAATTCTATCTTTTTTAATTTATAATATGAAATTAAAATTTTGTATAATTATATTAATTGATCCTTTAAAATTAATTCATAGTATTGTTATAAATTGTATACTTTTAAATGCAAATTTTATTACTTGTTTTAGAGGTAAATTTAATTTAAATATGTATATAAAAAATTTCAAGTATCTCGTGAGATTAATAATATCGTATATTAATATTTTAAATAAAAATATTTAAGATATATTTTTGTTTTTGTTTTTAATACAGTACTTGAAATAAAATATTAACGATGAAATATTTATCTATAAAATTTTAGTTTTTATGTTGATATTGTATCTTTGGCTAAAGATTGAATAAGATTTTATTAATTGGACAATGTGAAAGATAAGTACAATATATTAAAAGGCAAAGTGAAAAAAAAAAAAAAAAAAGAAGAAATAATAAAAGACAAAAAATAAGAAAAAAAAAATCAGACGGACTAATTTTAGTAGGCATAAAACTTAAATTTTGTATAAGAAAAAGGAAAAATAGAGAAAGAGTAAATATATATATATAAATACATCTAATATAATACTTAGGCAAATTGAGAAGTTTATTCCAAGCAAATTGAGAAGTTTATTCTGCAAACTATTGCGCTTTGGTGGTTAAGATCCTTGATCTATTTTTTTGTACAAATAGGTCTCTGAACTATGAGAATTGTGTGATTAAGGTCCTTCTGTCTAAAAAATCTGTGAAACTACTGTTCACATGTTTAAAAAAAAATGTCCAAGGGCATTTATATCTTTTCACATGGAGAATAAAAAAAAAAGGACAAAACCAACATATACATATGTCAGCTCGTATATGAGGAGGGGGAAAAAGAAAAGCTAGCTTTGAAGTGGAAAGGAGGGAGCTTCATGAACAGTTTTAACTAGCTTCGTAGCTTCAATGACAATGAAAAGTTGCAACCTTTGATCGAATTTGCATTGGTAAACATGGTGGGAAGCACCCGACGACAAGCTATACGAAAGGGGAAATGTATTGTGGGAGGGGAAGCAACATCAAGTGAAGACAGAGTGCTCGGGTCAAACAAATTCGAAAAATATTTAGAGTAAGTAACTCTTGTATCTTCCATTGACGAAGGATTTAAGCATGTACTCTAAACTTAAGTTGATCATTTCTAGGTTTGTTCTGAGCAAAAATTACAGATGAAAAGAAACAATGGTTTGAATATGTAGATTCCTCGTGGTTTTTATCTCTTTAATGCTGGGAATATGGATCGGGTGGTACAATGGTGTGAGAAATTGAATATATTGTGCAAAAAATACACCTTCGTACCCATAGTTATCTGGTAAGTAAAGTTTATTGTTTCTTGGTAAAGCTGTTTTCATGAAAAATGATTTGAATAAATGAATTATAAATTGGATATTGATGGTTAATGTTTTGATTAGGTCTCACTGGAGGTTTGTGATTCTATGCCATTTTGATGAAGATATCACATATGGGAGTCAATGCATTTTGGTTTTAGATTCTTTGCAATCTATGGAACAGAGAATAGAAATCGAAATTAGGAAGTAAGTTAGGCTGTTTAATTTATTACTTCATGTTATCTAGTTTTTGACATATTAAAAATAACTCGATTCTAATGTTAATATCCTGATTGTGCTTAGCTTTGTGATGGCCATCATGAGTGTTAAAGGAAGAAGTATGTACATGAATGAGTTGAAAAAAAATTCCAATCCTTATGCCAAAGGTAAATTCCCTCTTGTTTCTATTATTTTTAATGCATTAAATCAAATGTTCAGCTGTAATGTACTTGCATACATAGCATTAATTTGAGATCTCTATAATATGTTGGTTTCTTTTGTGTTTGAATATATTGCATATCAGTTTTTCGATCTAAGTATCGCATATCAATCTTAATTTTTAAAAAATCTGTGTGTACACTTTTCATATTGCATATAACTGTAGGTTTGTATCTCTAGAATTTGTTGGCTTGAATATAGTGCACAAAATTTGCAGCATTTGCATAGCAGTATTAGGCTTGAATTTCTAATAGAAATCAGGTTGAATTTCTCCTAGAAGTCTGCTTGAATTTCTGCTAGAAATCTGCTAGAATTTTTGCTAGAAATCTGTTTGAATTTCTGCTATAAATGTGCTTGAATTTCTAATACCAGTGTTGTTGCATAGTACATGTTGCACCTGTTTGACTTGTTACTGTGTTTGAATGATATTCGAACTATTATTAGGTTTAATTGTTATGAACTTGCAGATCATGGTAAAGAATGATTGAATTAAGTTATTGTTGCATAGTACATGTTGTAGTTGTTTGAGTGCATTATGCTGCAACTGCATAGTACATGCTGAACTATTTGAGAATGCCTGTAAACTTGCTTTGATGTTTTGTATGTGATTCAACCCAACCATGAATTTATTTTGTCTTTCTTCTTTCCTTCTCTTTCACAATTTTTTGTGAGTGGGTTACCATTTTACCAATGTCCATGAGTATGCATCCCATGCGAAGCAATTAAGTTGGTATAAAAACTACTTTCAGCAAGACATGACCCCAACCTCCTTGCGCACTTGTATTCTTGTATTACAGTGAATGTCTACAGCAGTTCTTTTGTTGTACCCCAGCTTTTGTTCACCATGACTAAACATAAGAGAATGCCTCTCATGCTCACCAACTTGCTTTTAAAAGGCAGGTCTTTCTTATTAATATGTCCAGGATGGAAAAATTGACTGATACTTCAAACAAGTTGGAGTTTGTTTGACTGTAGCTTGCTTTGGTGTCCAAAATCCAATGCAATCAGCCAATATTGATTAAACACCAGCACTTGACCTCACCTGATAACTATTTGGGCCATCACCAGCTCAGCCATATATGGCCTAGCACAACCATTAGTGCAACTTATCATCCTTATCACTACAGATTCATTATACTTGAGCCCAACCTAAAAATTAAGAGTGGATTAGAATTACTTCCAAAATTATTCAACCAATGTAATGTATGCTTGAAGAATTTGACAATGCTTCAAAATTTACCTTCTCAAACACGGCTCCAATCCTCTTTAGGATGTCAGGTATACCACGTTCAGCTTCAGTTTTTGCCAAAGGGCACAATGGGAAAGCAGGGCATGCCATTGATGTTAAGTTGAGAGTATCAATGTACCTAGGTTGATATTAACAAGATGTGAATAAAATATGAAGTTGGATAACAGAAAATTCAAGATACATCTAATTAATGGTCATATTTGCTTAGTTTAAGAGTTGTTGGTTTTGCACATGATTTTGTTACGTATAGTATATCAGTGTTGACTTGTTTATTTTCTGCTAGAAAGTAGCTTAAATTTCTGCTAGAAATCAGCTTGAATGTCTGCTACAATTTGCTAGAATGTTACTGTGTTTAAGGTCATTTATGCTCAGTTCATGTTCAAATACTAAACTAAAGTAACTTGGTTTTGCACTTGTGGCTATTATTAGGACTGTTATTGTTATTAGTTCTTAAACTGTAGTTGGCATTTAAGGATTGTTACTGTTATTAGTTCTTAAACTGCATTTCTAACAATAACTTCATGATTATTATGGAAACTGTATTACTAATAGTAACTAAAACCCTGTTTTCATATTCCATTGGCTTTTCAGTTATTAATTATCCCTTTGTAGTGCACATATTATAGAATCACTTGAAGTAAGCTAAGTAAATCACACTGTGTTTTCATTTTAGGTTCCTCAACAAACCAATTTGATTGATTGTGGCTATTATGGTCTTTATTATGCTAAAGACTTCATGAATAAGGCACCTAAAACCATTTCTATATATGATGGCGACTATCCTTATTTTTTAAGTGAATTTAACAAATTCATCCTTGTTTTGTAAGCATATCATAATTGCATGATTGTTTTGTAACAAATTCATCCTTGTTAGATGACTGTTGACTGGTTCAAAGAAGAAGATATTGGGCAGTTCAAGACAAGTATGAAATTGAAGCTAAGTGTGACTGATTCTCAAGGAACTAACTTTGAATATAATTTTGAGGAGATTGAATTTATAGAAGAACATGAAGGTGAAGATCCTATATGCTCAGCAATTGAAAGCCAAGGACATGATACGAGGGCAGTACTTGATGTGTCTGTTCTTGAGGTAGAACAAAATGACATACTATGCTCAGGTATTTCAGAGGTTGACAACATGCATAGGATTGAGTTTGAAGATCTCGTTAATATAGATATTGATGGCATACATAAGCATGAAGTTGACATTCAAATGGAGGTGCATGTTGAGAATAAGGTACATGTTGAAGATACAGATAATGAAAATGAAGCTGCCATTTAAATAGAACATATAGAAAATGATAATAATGGCAATGATATCAAAGATGAATATTATGAATTGGAAGAAGATGAAGGGATATATGTTCAGTTCTTGCAAGATGGGTTTGAAGACTTCGATGAAAATGCCAGTCAAGATGTTCATAGAGCTAAAGATGAGGGTAATAATCATGATGAACGACAACAATTAGAACAACATGCATCAGTGAAGTTGGATATGCAGCAATTTCAAACTGGTTCTAGCAGCAGCAAACCAAATGCTACAACATATAGGAAGATATGGTTGTTGCCTCAAAATGAAGTCATTGATATGGGTGAAGAAAAAGTGGAGTTGTCTGATCAAGAAATGGGCATTGATGAAGAAAAGGAGTTCTATAACGAAGCTTGTCATTCTGAAAAATGAAGGTGACCATGGAACATAGGATAGGTTTCTGATGCATGAAGGTGACCGTGATGGATTGCATCCGACTTTCAAAGTTGGAATGATATTCAAAACAAAGGATGAGCTCAGGGCAACAATTGTGAACTATGGAGTTCAAATTGGAAGACCATTGTATTTCTAGAAGAATGATCAAATTAGAGTCCGAGTACAATGCAAGGGAACTAATTGCACTTTTGTGATATATGCCCATGTACACACGGATAACACTAGTTTCCAAATAAGGACTGTGAATTTAGTCATGAGTGTTCAAGGAGTGTGAACCATAACTTGGCAACGGCAAGATACTTGGCACTAAGGTATCTTGATGATTTCAAGTGTGATAGTAGTGCCATAAAAGTTAAACCATTCCTTGAAAAAGTACACCGGGATCTTAATGTGAATATATCGAAATGGATTGCATATAGGACTTTAAGAGAAGCAAGAAAGTGATTCATGGAAGATATGATGAACAATATCAATTGCTTCAAAGTTATTGTGTAGTGTTGCGACGATCTAATCCGGGTTTAATTGTAAAGCTTGATACAAATCAAGATTTTCGGACTGGCAACAACACTTTAGAAGAATTTATGTGTGTCTAGAAGCCCTCAAATCTGGTTTTATAGGTGGTTGTAGGAAACTACTTGGGTTAGACAAGACATTCTTGAAGGGCACTCATGCCAGAGTCCTTCTTACCGCATAAATGCCAACAACGGAATGTTTCCAGTGGCTTATGCTGTCTATGATGGAGAAAACATGAGGACTTGGAGCTAGTTTATACAAAGCTTAGTACAAGATCTCCAAATGCATGATCAAGAACTTTGGAGCATTATTTCAGATAGACAAAAGGTTTGTTACTCATGTACTCAAACTCTAATTTTTTCTCCTAGATTTCATCTATTAGCACTAACTTTATATTCTATAATGTCAAATCTTTAGGGACTCATCCAAGCTGTTGAGGAGCATCTTCCTTGAATTGAACACAGCTTTTGTGTGCGCCACCTACATAATAACATGAAACTGTGACATTCGGGGGAAAAAAATTAAAGAACTGGTTTGGAAAGCTACAAAAGCAAAGTTACCGGAATGAATTTGAAGTTGAGATGCAACTTCTAAAGGAGTTCAATGAAGGTGCACATCATTGGCTTCAATCCACTACATCACCCGAGCATTGGGCGAGGTGCTATTTCAGCTCAGTAACAAAATGTGACATAGTGATAAACAACCATACAGAGGCTTTCAACAAGCAATTATTACAAGCAAGGATCAAACCTATTCTAGGCCTCCTCGAGAAGATAAGAGTGTATTTGATGATGAGAATGCAAGCTAGGAGACAATGGATTTCAAATCAAGAAGGCAGCATATGTCCTAGAATCAAATGCATCGTTGAAAAGCTCAAAGAAGCATCTGCTAATTGCATTGCGACTTATGCAGGTGGGACAAAAATTGAGGTGAGATATAGAGGCATAGATTAGTTTACTGTTGACACTAGACTTAGGAGCTGCTCTTGTAGAAGATGGGATCTCACGAGAATCCCTTGTGTACATGCTATATCTTCACTAGGGTTTGAAGGTAAGGATCCGTTGGAATTTGTGAATCCATGTTGCACTGTCGATGCTTATAAGAGAGCATATCAACCAATAATTGGGCCTGCAAATGGACCTAACAATTTGCCCAAGACAAACTTACCTTTGTTGTTGGCATCAAAACAGGCTAAGATGCCAAGAAGACCCAAGACCGAAAGAGGCCTGAACCAGGAGAAAACAGCAAACGGAGTTCAGCTAGTGCTGTAAACAAACTACTCCAATCCACTTTTGTAAAGGTTAAGTATAGTAGGTGTCGTGCACTAGGCTATAATACCCGAACTTGCAAGACTGTCCTCACAGAATAAACTACATCTGTAAGGACCCAATCTCTTTTATTACAAATGCTCAATAATATCTTATGGTTCACGTGATAAATATGCATTTAAACTAACTACCTTGCATCTACTATAATGTTTATTTGTAAGGAAAAGCCAAAGAAACAGAGAAGACCCACAAGATATGGAAATTGTGGAGAAGAAGGACTCAAAAGGAGTGGATGCACCAAGAGAGATGGAAGAAAGCCATGAACTAGTTACTTGGAGCTGTTTTGCTTTTGTAAATCACAAGTTTTTTGTAAAGAAAAACAAATTCTACCTTTTGTTAAAAAAATCGATCATGATATTTTTGTAAAGTACAAAAGGGTACATATTTGGGCAAAGATAATAGGTGAACATAACATATTTTTGCTAACAATAAAGATAGCTTGTAACTCAACATCATCTTTTTGTAATTCATATTTGGACTTGGAACATAGTTAGTATTGATAGGGATAGGGAGAACTTGTACAATGTTTCATTTCCAAAATATGAATGGCAACTCTTAATTTTTGCAGCATTTATAGTCAATGGCAGTAGTATAAACCCTGCAATTTGCTCCCCTTTTTCTGATTTTTTCTGCACACTTGCACACCTTCTTCTAGTTCTTTTTGTAATGTTTTCTTCTATTTTACAATTAGGGGTAGTGTGAATGGCAACTTTTAATTTTTGCAGCATTTACAGTCAATGATAGTGGTATTAACCCTGCAATTTTCTCCCATTTTTTTCTGAATTTTTCTGCACACTTGCACACACTCTTCTAGTTTTTATATGGCTTTCAGTTTTAAATAAATTACCATGTCTAGTAAATCTAAAACGCAGAAAACTAGCTAACAACGATATATGTCCTCTATGTCATACTGATAAAGAGAAGAATGCAAGACAACAAACGTAACTATCAGATGGACTCTTCCTTCTTTCTTACAGTTTAATATGTAAGATTTGTCAAAATCCGTTCTTGCTGATTATTTTCCTGTGATTATTGCTAGAAATAAGATGCTTTGCCCTGACCTCCTGCATTTCTTATGGCTGTAGAATTGGTATTTTTACTCCAAAACTGTAGCATAAAGTGAAGCTTTTGAATATGCAAAGCAACATGGCCTGGATGTGGTAACTATTTGCCCCTCTCTTGTATTCGGTCCAATGCTTCAACCTACAATGAATTCTAGCAGTGGGGTTCTGGTGAAGCTGGTTAAAGGTATCCATCATTTCCATGCCACCTGAGATTTTTTTTTTCTAGCACAGCAGACTGGCATTGTTGAATGAATTTACTAGTTGAATGAATAGGTAGTTAATACTGGTTGAAGATCAAACACTAGATTATAGTGCTTTGAAGTTCAACAACTACTTGCCTTTTATAAATATTCAAATGCCCCTTTTTTTGCACATGGATGAGTATTAACTTGAACCCGTTAACTATATTGGTTAAAACATCAAAGTACTGAGAATTTTCTGGGGGTTGTTGCCCTTTGGTTTACAATCTTTAATTGTTGCCTGGGATTTCAATCTTGTTTTTGTTATCTGAATCTTGATAATTTAAGGTCCACAGTAGGTTATTTCACAGCTTCAGTGGCAAGGCTTTGTAATACCCTAAATACTTTTTGAAGTGGAAAAAGAAAAGAAGGAAAAAAAAAAAAAAAATCTATCCAGGATTTTCCACCTGCAACTTGACCAATGTTCCTTATTACTCTTGATTCTGCTACAATTTTGTCCTCCACTTTACTTTTCTCTATAGTACTGGTAGATTATCTCTTATCAGTGTTGAAATTAATATGGCTATAAATGTTTTAGCTGGATGCTT
>JAXGGT010009075.1:0-18457 GCA_035583425.1 Marsdenia floribunda
ATATATATATATATAGTTTTTTCCTTAAAAAACAAAAGTAGTTGGATGATGGAAATTTTCACGTCTTGAAACTGACGCGTAACACTAGTACCTTGTCCTCAAAAATTTTCTTAAAAGTAAGAGGTCTTTTACTTCTTTCTATCTAAAAAAAAAAAAAAAAAAAAAATTCTAATAGAATAAAGGGATCAAATAAATTATAATTTATATACCCTCAAAAGTAATAGAAATAATTCTCTAAAATTCTATAACATTAAAATAAATTTATTGTCCTTAATAAAAATTAGTAACAAAGTAAGAGATGCAACCCCAATTTACTAGAAAATAACCAAATCTAAAGAAAACAACCTTACTAAAAGAAATGTCTAAGACTGAAGGGAAATAAAGTATTAAAATATTGTAAGACTGGCAGCCGCTAGGAGCCCATCTGGCAGACCGCATCCCGGGAACCACTTAAATCTCCAACTACTGATCGAAGCCTGCTCTGGTCAATCTTATAAAATATGTCGGCGACCGGCTTTCGTGTCCTGACTTCACTTCGGATATCACTATCTGGTCCAGTACCAGACATTTAATGCCCTCTGACACCGATACAGGGGAAGTACACTCCTTGTCAGCTACGCGCAGTGCATGAGTGTATCTCCCAAACAGGTGTCCTTCTATTGGGGCGCGTATATCCATAAGTAACAGTAACAACAATAGGATCTGACTCTGGTAACCTGCTATCTTTTGATACACTTTGATAATAGAATCTCCTTAGAATCCTAACTGACTTTACCATCGGAGGGTCATTACCGGAGCCCTTCTCCGGTTATTGACTTATTCGCAGGTGATTCAGGCGGTGAAGTGGCAAGTTTCATCCTATTCAGCACATAGTGAAGTTGTTTCTCGATTAGTTGGTTCCGTTACCGGGAAACATTTCATTCCTTCTTTCAAACCACTTCATCGTTCTAACTCATAAATACATAACTATCCCGCATACATCCTTCTGGTGAGAAGAACATGGCATCAAAAGGGCATTCAAGAGCTTCCGCAAGTCAAAGGCCAAAAGAGCCTATCCTGCAAACGCCTGCAAAACCCACGTCCCGACTGACGGCATCGTCCTCTCGGCCGAGGTCTGAACCCACTCAACCGGCTGGACTCTCTGCTCATAGGCGACCCAGCCACTGAGTGGTTGGGGCACCCGTCAGAAGATTTGAGGGACAGACTCAATCGGCAGAGAAGCCAAATTAATGCTGAGCCTACAAGGGGTCACCCACAGCGCCTAGAACATGAAATAGAGCGACTTAGAAAACAAAATGAAGCATGGGCAGAGTGGGCAGCGTTGAGCAGGCGAATGGCGGCCATTGGGCAAGTGCTGCTACCACCCGTGCCCGTCGCAGAGGCCGCTTAAGCTACCCACGCCCCAGGAGCTTCACAAGGAACAGTCCACACTCACACAGAAGCTCAAGTGAGAGCTTCAGCTGGTCACATCAGCGCTGCTCATTCCAAGAGACAGCGAACACACCACATCAGAAGTGAGGTTGGAGAGTCACACCACTCGTCTTGCCCTCGCGCCAAGCCCGCGAGGACGCTAAGACCTGAATCAAAAAGGTCGAGAATGTTGCCCTCGCCACCGGGGACGAAGCAGATCACCCCCAAGTCTAGAGGTATTGAGATAAGCCCATTCACGAAGTGGATAAGGGAGGTACCACCAAATCCCTACTTGAAGCTGCCTTAGTTCACCCTATATTCAAGCCAGGCAAAGCCCCAAGAGCACATCTGCTGCTACAAATCGGCAATGGGGCTCATCACTAATGATAAGGCTATGCTTTGTCGTGCATTTCCTAGCACCCTGGCCAACAAGGCCTTGTTATGGTATACTTCCTCGAAGTCAAACTCTATTGATTCTTGGGCCGCAATGGAGAGATCCTTCCTAGACAAGTTCAACACTGCAGGGGTGATACCTAAAACCAGTGGGGACTTGGCCAAAGTGAAGCAGCGTGAAGGGGAGTCGTTGTTATCTTATTTGGATTACTTTAAGAGAGTCCATGATGAGATAGAAGGCCTCAGCAAGGACACTGTCCTCACGTGTTTTGAAGGAGGTTTTAGGTCCACTGCCCTGTATACTGAACTCCAACTCCGCCAAGTAACGCACACTCGGGGAAATGTTCGATGTGGCTAGGAAGGTAGCGTTGGTAGCGGCTCCAGGAAAAAGAAAGAAAACAAATATGGAGGAAGAAATCAACAGTCCCCCTCCAAAGCTGACAAGAGAAAAGATAAACAAGGAAAGGGGAAGAAGGGAGAGGAAACTTTCACTCCCCTCAATATCACCAGGGAGAGTCTTATTTCCCTACTGAAAGAAAGACACGGAGTGAAGGACCCCTCCCCTTTAGACCCAAGTAAAACCAGAGATCGGACTAAGTTCTGCGCCTTCCACCGTGACCATGGCCATCCCACTGAAAACTATATACAACTGTGCAAGGCCATCGAGTGGCTTCTCCGTGATGGCTACCTCACGGAGTACAAGACGGACAACCATCCTGGAAGGCTTGAAGAAGGCAGGGGCCGAAGAGAAAGCGGAGAGTGGGTGATCGAAGTTATAATGACAGAAACCCCTTCAATCTCTCAACTGAAGAAGCAAATCCACTCGCTCCGCTGTACATATTCCACTCCAGAAACCCTTAGTAGCAGTGAAACGATAACTTTTTCCCGCTCCGAGCTGGCACCAACAACCGAGGCCCGCTGCAATCCAGTCATTATTGAGGCCTCTTTGACAACACCAAGAATAGACAATTGCTTGGTGAAAAGAATACTCGCGGACACGGGAGCGTCGAAGGATATTCTATATTATCGATGCTTCAAAGAGATGGGGCTTAGTGACCATCAGCTCCAGCTAGACTCCACGAGGCTAGAGGGTTTTACCATCCATAAAGTGCTCGTAAAAGGAACGGTGACCCTCACGCTCACACGCAGAAGCAGAGTAGCTTCGCAAGAACGAGAGATCGAATTCTTCGTGGTAGATATCAACTCCTGTTACAACGCCATACTGGGCGCGCCATCGCTGGCCACATTAGAGGCAGTGGTGTCCATGGCACACCAGCGATTAAAATTCTCCGTCAAGGGAGGAATTGGCTGTGTATGTAGCAACACTCGCCCTCTCCTGGATTTTTTGATGAAAAACAAAAACCAGAGGTGCGGCGAGGTCGCAGACCCACAACCCATGCAGATTGGAGTGATCTCATCCACGACAGCTACGTTGAGCAGAAGGTGAAGATAGGGGCCGATCTACCACAGTCAGAGAAGGAAGACATTGTGGCCTTTCTCCAGGAGAAGCGGTCAACATTTGCATGGAGCACAGCGGACATGCCGGGCCTCAGAGATGAAGTCGCAGAGCACAGGCTGAATATCGCGCTAGAGTATAGGCCGATATAGCAGAAGCCAGACGATTTGGCAAAGAGAAAGAACGAGCCATGAAAGAGGAAGTCGCCAAGCTCCTCGCGGCTAGGTTCATCCAGGAGGTGAAGTACCCAACATGGCTCGCAAATGTGGTTGTGGTGAAGAAGCAAAACAGGAAGTGGAGAATGTGCGTAGACTTCACCGACCTGAATAAGGCCTGCCCAAAAGACTGTTATCCACTCCCTCGAATCGACGCCCTGGTCGATTCCACCTCGGGGTACCCTACAATGAGTTTTTTGAATGCTTTCTCTAGCTTCCACCAAATCAAGCTGTGCGAGGAAGATTAGGTCCACACTTCCTTTCGGGCAGCCAGGGGTATATATTGTTACAAAGTAATGCCCTTTGGACTGAAGAACGCTGGAGCCACATATCAAAGGATGGTGAACCGAGTATTCCAAGGGCAGGTTGGCTGGAATATCGAAGTTTATGTTGACGATATGGTAGTAAAAACGAAGGCCAAAACCCCACACCTTGCGGACTTAGCAAAGACCTTCGACACCAAGGACGCTTTCGGCATAAAGCTTAACCCTACAAAGTGTGCCTTCGGGGTGAAGTCAGGAAAATTCCTCAGTTTCATGGTCACAGAGAGAGGAATTGAGGCTAACCTTGAAGAAATCACAGCCCTGCTCAACATGAAGCCTCCTAGATGTCTGAAGGACCTGCAGTAGCTTAATGGATGTATAGTAGCATTAGGAAGGTTCGTATCAAAGTCCGCTGAGAGATGTCTACCATTCTTCAAGGCCTTAAAAGGAGCAACTAAGCAGGTAGAGTGGAGCCCGGAGTGCGAGACCACCTTCGCAAGCTTGAAAAATTACATGAGTCAGACCCTTTTGTTGAATGCCCCTATAGTAGGAGAACATCTTTTCTTGTACTTGGCAGCGGCGGACCTAGCCGTCGCCGCCGTTTTAGTTAGGGAAGTAGACAGAAGGCAGTTGCCTGTGTATTATGTGAGTAAAAGTACTTAATGGGCCTGAATCCGGGTACCCTAATATAGAAAAATTGGCTTTCTTGTTGTCGCAGCTCGAAAGCTTCTAGCCTATTTCGAGTCCCATGTTATGAATGTCTATACTAACTCCCCACTCCACCAAATATTCCATAAAATGGATCAATCGGGTAGACCGCTCAAATGGTCTGTCAAGTTAAGTGGATATGAAGTTAAATTCATCCCTAGGAAAGCAATCAAGGGTCAAGCCTTAGCTGACGTCCTCGCGGAGTCCTCCTTCTTAGAGAGATCACCTAAAAAGGTGGTTGAAGAGAACAAGGGGCTGACTCCCGAGGTCCCTAACAATGCGTGGATCATGCACATGGATGGAGTAGTTAACTCCAAAGGAGTAGAAGCCGGTATCCTTCTTCAATCCACGGAGGGGAACCAAGCCTTGGAACGAAGCGTTCGACTCGACTTCCAATTAACAAATAACGAAGCCGAGTACGAAGACTTCCTCTTCGGGCTCCGTTGGGCCAGGTCGGCTGCCATTAATTCCATAAAGGCCTTTAGCGATTCCCCAGTGGTAGTGAAGCAAATGTCTAGAAAATTCAATGTTAACTCGGATAATTTGATCAAATATATACATTTGGCACAGAAGGAGGTGTCCCGGCTCGATTCCTTCTCTATCGAGGCCATCGGAAGAGAGCATAACACATGGGCAGATCTTTTAGCAAAGATTGCTTCCGGAGAATCATCTAATAGCGAAGGGATTATGGTTGAAGTACAAAAGGGAGCTTCAATAGTGACAAGTTATGATCTCATGCAACTTGACAACTCCCCAAAAACTTGGATTGACGAGCTTTGAGCGTACATAGAGCATCAGAAAATGCCAGATGATCCAGTCCGGGCGAAGCAGATCCGCAAGCAATCGGCTCGGTATATTGTCATTGGAGACCTCCTATATCAGAGGTCATTCTCAAAGCTGCTCCTTCACTGTGTGCCGCCAGAGTCAACACAAGACTTGTTATTCGAGTTGCATGAAGGAGTTTGCAGAGGCCACCCTAGTGGGAGGTCCCTTGCACAACGGGTCATCCTTCAAGGATATTATTGGCCGACACTTCGAAAAGATGTGGAAGCCTACGCAAAGTGATGCCTTAGCTGCCAATTATACTCCGCCATTCCTAGCCAACCCTCCATTGAGCAAACCCCAATCCTACATACTTGGCCTTTTGATATGTGGGGAATGGACTTGATGGGTAAATTCCCCAAGGGTAAGGGTGGTGTTGAATACCTGGTCGTTGTTGTTGATTATTTCTCGAAGTAGATAGAGGCGAAGCCGCTAGCACGTCCCACGGAAGACAATATTCTGAGCTTCTTCCATGACAATGTATTATGCCGATTCGGAGTGCCGTGAGCTATTGTCTCAGACCATGGGACATAGTTCTCGAGAAAATTCACCTCGGAGTGTGAGCGGTTACATATAAAGTACTAGAAATCTTCCGTGGTGCACCTTCAGGGAAACGGACAGGTAGAAGCCGCTAACAAACTCGTCCTTAACTCCTTGAAAAGGAATCTAGAAGGCAAATCCAGCAAATGGACAAAAGAACTGCAACAGAGCTTGTGGGCTAACCGCCTTTCGTCTAGGGGCCCCACAGGCAAGACTCCGTATGCCCTTGTATATAGATCAGAGGTGGTCTCACCAGCCGAAGTGGCACTCCCCACACAGCGGGTAGCCGAGTACAGACTTGAGGTCAACACTGCAAGCCGACAAATGGACCTTGATCTGCTTGAGGAGAGACAAATAGCAGCACGACTCCGGCTAGAAGCTTATAAACAGCAAACAAAGGCTTCACACGATAAAAGAGTTACCCAGAGACTAATTCATGTAGGGGACTGGGTACTGAGAAAGATTGAAGTCACCGCACAATAAGCACAAGCCAACAACTTACCCCAAACTGAGAAGGTCTTTATCGAGTTGAAAACGAGGTTATACTTGAAACTTATAAACTCTCTAGAGCTAATGGAACGTTATTGGCCAATCCTTGGCACTCCGATCACATTAGAAAATTCTACCAATGACTCACTTCACTCCTGAATTAACTCGTTTTAGTCCCAGTAAATAGAGCACCATTTGAATAAATGCCTATATGTTTAAGGGATACCCTGACTAAAGCCAAAATCTCAGATGGATGTAATTTACCTTTTGTGGACATAGTTATTTACTTGTATAGCAAATACATTTTTTTACTCATTCGAGCAGCTTTACTTTACTTACTCGCGCTAGACTGTGCAATTGAATTTGCGTACTTTACATGAAAGAAAACAGTAAGTGACAAAACGAAGTGAAGAAAATTATTGACGTTTTCATTAATAAAAACATATACATACATAATAGACCCTACACTGTGACAAAACTCCTGGTTTATTACAAAATTTTGCCTGGGGCTCCGTGAGGTCTATTACCCCATCATTGGGCAACAGAGTCCTAGGCTTAGTAATTTGTGGGGCGGGGAGGGAAGCCCCAGACTCTGCTGTAGGCACGGGAGTCACAGTATTAGCGGCGGCAGGCTCCACCTCCTTGGCATTGGCAGTGGCGGCTTCAGCAGCAGGAAGTGCGAAGAGCTCCTTAGTCAAGTCCCAGAAGTAGGGAACACTCTTCGGCGGAGGAATCCACTCCGGGAGACCATCCTCAGCATCCAACTCCTTGATTTCTTGGAGTTCCTCATCAGTGAAGGGAATGAAGTCAGCCCCACTTCGAAACTCGGGGTCCTCAAAGAACCCATTAAAAGCACGGACAAGGAGGGCCTTGTCCTCAAAACGACTATGGAGTTACCGCACCATCTGAGCCTGCCCCCGCTCCAAGAAGACGTTGGCCCGCTTCCCAATAGCTACGTCGTACTCTGTAGAGGCCTGGAACTCTTTAATTATGAGCTCCCTCCGGCTGAAGGAGCTCAACTTCTGCACTTCAGCCTCTGCCTTCTCCTTGCCACCCAGCAACTCCATGTTAGCAGCCCGCAGCCTTACCATATCCTGCTCCAACTACTTTACACGGGCCTCAGCAGTCCCAGCCCGCACAGATGCCGACTTGACGGCCTTCTGGAGACCTTCCTTCTCCATAGCCAACTGGCTAGATTTCACCTCCAGCTGCCCCACCCTGGTGGCCAAGTCCTCTTTTTCCTTGACTGCCTTAGTGGCAGCTCCTTTAGTGGCCTCCAACTTGGACTCCGCTCACTCCGCCCTCCAAGTTCTTGACGGAGTTAGTGCAGTTCTAGTTGGACTTGTCCACCTAGTAGGCCATCTGCTGGATGGTAGTGTAAAGCTGTAGAGCAAAAATTAACAGAACCAGGTTAGTAATAAACAACGATGACAAGCTTATTCCTATCAGACAACACGCCCGGACTTACCCCGGTAAGCTGAGCACCGCAGAGATTGCTCAGCTCTTCAGCCCTCATAACCCTGAGCTCTTTGAACAATGAAGGGGTATAAGCTCTGGCGATAGGGGCAAACCCCACGTACTGACGGAGTGACGTGTGGCTGAAATCCAACCCAGTTAGAGGAGCAGATTGCTCTATCTCCTTCTTCAAATTCCTCAAATCCTGGGGCATCACAGGTACCATAAAGTCAGGTTTGAGCCAGGAAGGTGGATCCCTGGAAGTGGAGGCTTCCGAGCGCCTGACTATGGGCGGAAGAGCTACAAAAGAAACAGAGGAATGAATGAAAGGAAAATCATTAATGCTTGTGTTATTGAACTCCCCCTTGAAAAACCCGTCGAAGACATACCTCCAAAAGTGGGGACACCCTCGTGCCTTTTTGGAGGAGGGGCCTCCTTCCCAAGGGAGAGGGAAAACCTCTTCATGCCAGATCTACCGGAACCAGTAGAAGAATTCCGGACTTCAGCACTAGAGTTAAATGCCTTGATTTATGGGGGGCTGGGAGCTGGCAGTCGTAGTCTCGATTGTGCCTTGGCTACAGCATTAACTTCTGGCACCTTAGCCCGAGCCCCTGGACAAACAGAGCCCTTAGGAACAGTGTCCTTGAGGAGGGCAGTTGGAGGATTGGTAGGAAGGGAACTTAGGTGGCCCTGCCTTACTTGTTGGCCCCCCTTCCTTGGCTCACGAATAGACTTCAAAGACATGGTTGCAAAATAAAAAACAACAGGTCAGGACTCTGGAAGCCGGATAAAAGAAATGAACTCAGAATCTACCCTGAGAACGGTACTCCGAATCTTGAGACATCCCCAGACAGTTGTTGCACTCCGTAAAGAAACATCTTCCAGGATGAAGCGTCTAGTACGGGTACTCTTCCTTGTCGTCCATTCCCAACAAATTCCTCCTCTCCTCCGAAGCCCCTATCCCTACCCAATTCAAACTCTCCTCCTCTAAGAGAAGCCAGGTGGAGAAGACCTTCTTCTGGCCTTGGGGATCCGACCCCAACTCTTTCTCCACGGCCTCCAAAAAGACCCTCTCTAATGAAGATGGATTGGGCTCCTTTCTCGGATTTGGCCAGTTCTTTAAGGCATATCTGTTCACGTTCGCCCTGAAGGGAAATCCCAAGTTGCTCTCTCCCATCACCCATTTGTCCCTCCAGTCAACCCTAGAAGGTGGAGAGTCGAAAAGCTGCACTCGGACTCTTCGCGGCCTGAAGGAAACGACATTCTTCACCATCATCACCGGATAAAAGTATAGAGAGAATAGGTAGATGGTAGGCTCCACCCCTAGTCTACGATAAAGAGTTATGAAACAAGTCACTATCCTAAAGGAGTTCGGATGGAGATGGGCTGGTTGGACCTTAAGCAGCAAGAGAATGTCAACCAGGAAAGGATCAATGGGGAGGCGGAGCCCAAACTTAAAATGTTGCACCAGAATAGCCACCTATTTTGAAGACATGCTCTGATAGTCGTCAGAGCAAAAGATCCGGAATCTGATAAATTCTGCCCCGTAGGTGAGTTTTATCCACTGCAACTCAGACGAGGATAGCCAATTGGACAACAAAGCGTAGAGGGGAGTTGTCACCTCTTCATCGGAGCCCTCTCCTTCACCACCACCTTCCTCCACTACCTTACCCTCAAGAACAACCAACTGGTTCTTTTCCTCCTCCTCAAAATCAGCCTCATTGCCGGCCTGAAGAACCTCCACAGACTGAGTGGCCTCTGAATCCTCACCACTCTGAACTGCTTCCTCCGGGTCACCCCTCACCCGCCGGTTCTCAACCTCTTCACTGTCAATGAGGCGCAAGAGTTCTTCATCCATACCCAATGCCTCACTTCGAGCAGTAAACTTAACCATTTTTGCAGACTAACCCTAAAAAATCAAAAAAAAAGAGAAAGAGGTGTCAGAAAAATAACTCATCGAGAAACTTAGTTTGAGAAGTGCCGCTCCGGTGGAAAAAAAGGACAAGTTTGGAGACAAACGAATAAGGAAAAGAAGAATGACGCCTCTAGTGTTCTGAGAGAAGGATGCAACTTTTTGAAAGTCTACTCTTCGCCTTGCCCTTTTTGCTCAAAGTTCAGAGAATGCCTTATTTGCTAGAGAAGAAGTTTGGATGATGAATGAAAAAATGGCCAAGTTTGGTTGTTTTTGTAAAAAAGCTTGATGGCGTGTCCCTCTGGTAATAATTAGGCACGGGACACGACGCAGTTAATACATCTCTTCAACCAGAGCAGCGCGAATATCAAGCAGCGGCTATTAATGATGGCAGTTGTACATGTACACGAAGGGTTTCTGGAAACATTTCAAAATAAAAGGTCTTTTCATTCTGAAATGAGGGGCCACTGAAGGGAAATAAAGTATTAAAATAAAAGGTCTTAGACAATGCTGGCTAGGTGGCAACCGCTAGGAGCCCGTCAGGCAGACCGCATCCCGGGAACCGTTGAAGTCCCCAACTATTGACCGGAGCCCGCTCCGGTCAATCTTACAAAATATGTCTGCGACCGGCTTCCGTGTCCTGACTTCACTCCGGATATCACTATCTGGTCCAGTACTAGACATTTAATGCCCTCTGACACCGATACAGGGGAAGTACACTCCTTGTCAGCTACACGCAGTGCATGAGTGTACCTCCCAAACAGGTGTCCTCCTTCTATTGGGGTGCGCATATCCATAAGTAACGGTAACATCAACGGGATCTGACTCTGGTAACCTACTATCTTTTGATACACTTTGATACTAGAATCTCCTTAGAATCCTAACTGACTTTACCAGCGGAGGGTCATTATCAAAGCCCTTCTCCGGTCATTGACTTATTTGCAGGTGATTCAGGCAGTGAAGTGACAAGTTTCATCCTATTCAGCACATAGTGGAGTTGTTTCCCGATCAGAGACCAACTATCAAAATCCTCATTTATTCTTTATTCATCACCACTTGTCTTTAGAAAAGGAAGAAAAGGAAAGAAAATGAGCTAGAAAGCTCAATGAAAGAAAATTGGCAAATTTAGTCCTTAGCATTTGAATTTTTGGTATGCAGCAATTTTTTTTTAATATATGTGGTCCTAAATAATATATAATTTTTTATATTTAGTCCTTTATAACGAAAAAAGACTTGAACATAAATGGGCAAATTGACAAGTTTAGTCCCCAAACTATAGCGATTTGGTGATTAAGGTCCCTAATCTATTTTTTTTTTGTACAAATAGCTCCCAAACTATGCAAATCATGTGATTAAGGTCCTTCTGTTTAAATTTTCTGTCACTCTACTGTTCACCCATTAAAAAAAATATATCCAAGGGTATTTTTGTCTTTTTTACTTGAAAATAAAAATAAAAAATAAAAAATAAAATAGAAAAGGGTATTTCTTCTATAAACAGAGCCATTTGGTGCTCCAATTCGGTATTTTCTTCTGCACAATGTACATTTCCACCGAAAAATAAACAGTCAGCAGCCAAAACCCGAAAGCCCCGAGTATTCCCACCACGTCATTAAAGAAAGGCAGCAGCATTGAGATCGTGGTGGTCACAATCGGGTACGGGTATGAAAAAGCTAGACCCGTACCCAGTATTTTTATGATCGGGTCCGGGTATTTTGGACCCATTGACAGGCCTAGTCTGGAAACGCTAGCTTGTACGTCTTGTAACTGAATATCGGGATTTCAATTTCTTTGCCAATGAATTTGCTATCAGGGAACGATTTGGATGCAAATTTTTCGACGAAGGCAAATATTGGTTGGCTGTAGACTTAGTAAGCACCGATGAGGTGGATGACTATGGCAACATTGGCGATGTCGAGAAGCCAGTAAGGGTTGTAGAATCCAAAACTGGTCAATAGGTTTCCGGGGGCAAGGTCTCCAAAGGTAGCGTAGCCAAAGCATCCACATAACATGTAGAAAACACGACACACTAATTACAGTAGCCTTCTTCATGGTTTTGTATTCTGATGGCGGCGATTTCACTGTGTCATGTTATTCAATCAATGAATTAGCTCTAAAACCTAAGCACGTGCATGACCAATTTTTCGGGGAAACAAATATACCTGAATTTCAATAAGAATCATGGAGTAAGAATAGGCAAAAGCAATGGCTCCCAAAGCATGGAAGCTTTTCCAAATCTTGTCACTTTTAGTAACTACTCCGATGCTTATTCCAGTTAAAATTCCCTTGATTTATCACCATACCTTTTCTTTTTTTTTTTTTAATTTTTCAAGTAAAAAGACCAAAATGTCCTTGGGCATTTTTTTTTTAATGGGTGAACAGTAAATTGACAGAAAATTTAAACGGAAGGACCTCAATCACACAATTTGCATAGTTTGGGGACCTATTTGTACAAATAAATAGATTGGGGACCTTAAACACCAAATCGCGATAGTTTGGGGACTAAACTTGCCAATTTGCCAACATAAATAGTCAATAAGAATACTCGATAGTTGACCTCACCAGAAAGACTATCTCCGTCAATTAGGATCTAAACCATCACATTAACTGAATGTTGATGACTAAATATATTAAAACAAAATAAAATAAAATAATTTAAGAACAAACATACCAAAAGTTCAAATGTTAAGGACGGAACTTGTCAATTTACCAAACCTAAATCTAGGATTAAAAAAAAAAAAAAAAAAAAAAAAAAAAACTATTTGTACCAATTCCGTTAATTCTACGGTACCCCATTTGCTTATCCTACGACCCTTTTTCTCTGCTTCCTTCCCCACTCCCCACCTCCTTCTCTTATACTGTGCAACCATTTCTCTTCTTCTTCCAACATCCCAAAAATCACATAGACAAAATAATTCACATCCCACCTGCGCTAACTACTCTAAACTTTAAAAAGAAAACTCAGCAAAGATAATTCAATTTTTTCTTTCTTTATTTATTTATTTTTCTGAGAGCGAGAGAGCAAGATAGGCGATTGAAAAATGTCTCCTTCCTATTCAGTGACATGGAGTTGGGAAGAAGAGAAAGCTTTTTGAAAATGCTATTGCCACGTACTGGGTTGGGGATTCCAAAGAGCAATGGGACAAGATTGCTTCTATGGTCCCAAGTAAAACCATCGATGAATTCAAGCAACACTACTTGTTGAAGATGTTAATACAATAGAGGTAGGAAATTAAATATGCCAATTCCCAACAACATTGGAGAAGAAGCTTCTTCCTTTACCAAGGATCAACAAGGTTCTTAGGTCCCACAGCCAACAAAAACCGATCAAATTCCAGCTACGGTGGTCAGTCAACGATAGTTTCAATAATTTACTATTTATGTTCAAGTCTTTTTTCATTATACAAGACCAAATATAAGAAATTTTATACTATTTAGGACCAAATATATTAAAAAATATATATTTGAGACCAAATATACTAAAAGCCCAAATATTAAGGACTAAACTTACCAATTTTTCTTTAAATTTTAACCCTTAATTAAATTATCAATAAAAATTTTCGATAATTGACCTCACAAAAATGATTATCTCCGTCAATGAAGACCAAAACTATTACATTAAAGGAATGTTTTTACTATTAATTACTAGTTGTTGACCAAGTGGTCAATAAGGACTAAAACTATTACATTAAATGAATGTTTACTATTACTAGCTGTTGACCAAGAGAGTCTTGTTTAACCTTTAGTATGGTCTCCTTCCAACTCTGCTACTTGACAAACCCTTGGTTTTGGCAGTTTTAGATCCATGCCTGTTGAACTAGTAGTTGTTGACTAAAAGACTCTTGTTTAACCTCTCATGTCTCCTTCAAACTCTGCTACATGATTCTAGAAGTAATGTACAAGAATCTTCAAATGAAACTATTTTCCTTTTCTCTTGAGTTTTAGATAAAAGTGATCGTATGTATATGAATTAGACACAATTTTTAATAATGAAGTCTAATAATATCCATAAATAAATGAATACATACATTAATATCATATTACACTTTTTACCTTACCTAATATGTATGCTTAATCAATAAAACAGTGAAGAAATATAAAAAATACTTAATCAATTGTAGAACTAGAGATTATACCTTCAAAAAATGAATTTTCATATGAAAAATTTATAAATAAAGAAAATACCACAATTGACAAGTTTTATCAGAATATTGTTAGTTTTATCAGTTTGATGATGTTTCTCAAAGTCCAGTTTTAGTATTGTTGTTATTACTTTAAAGGAAATGGTAATACTTACTTGACTCCTTTCCATTAATTGACTGACCTAGTCTTTTCTTTTTAATTATCTCGATATTTTAAGTCATTATTTTGACTAATTTAAATTGTTATATCTATAAAATTTAACTTTTACTAGAAAGAAAAAAAAAAAAAAAAAAATTCTGTTATGACTCTTACATAGTGCTTATAACGAGTATTGAACTCATAATCTCATGTGATATTTATAAAATGCTTACTCACTTTTATCGTGCTTATTCATAGACCAAGTAAAACATCACATTACATGAACCTTCAAATAAACAAACACGTTTCTGAATTGGAATCAAACCAAATATTAATTACTTTCTTCCCCTCTTTAATTTCAAATGAAATGAAATTTATTTTCTTTTGCTAACAAAATATTTTTCCACATGCACCCTAAATATTTGATACATATGTAATGCGAAATGATTTAAAACTTGGATAAAAATAGAGGATTTATTATTTTTTAAAAAAAAAAAAAAAAAACTGAGGCGCTTTTGCATTTATTATGTCTCGAACTCACGACGTCTCAGATCGTAAGAAAAATGGAGAATTAAAAAGGTTGCCTTTTATATATATAAAAAAAAAATTAGTAATTTATATAAGGTTAGGTATTAGATAAAATATAATAAATATATATAAGATAAATAATATATTTTTATTTATAAATATAAAGTTAAAATAATAGAAAAATATTTATTCTTTTATTAAATGAATGAAGAAATAAATTAGTAACTAAACAACGATTAATTTTTTTTTTTAAAAGAATATATATATGTGTGTGTGTGTGTGTGTATAAGTTAAATTGTATATACATGAAATTATTAATTATAATTACAAATTTCAACTAAGAGAGATCGCACTTTTTCCTCACAAAGGTTGCTTGAAATGACATGAAGTTAGGAAACAAATTTTGAATATATGCTGTGTGATTGAGAAAAAAAATAATATTAAAGTAGTGAGAAATTTATGATTTAATATTGGTTATTGGTACTATAAAAGGCAAATACTATAAATTACAAAAGGAAAAAAAAAAAAAAAAAACCACATGTTATGCAAGAAGAATTAAAAAAAAAAAATTGTTGAACCTAATAATAAAAAGTAATAATAGACCACACTAATAACAGGCATTATCTTTCACACAAATTTAATCATGGTGAAGAGAATTATATATTGATTTTTGGAAGATATATAAGCAAGTAGAATACACCCAATAGGGTGAAAATAACTTACATTCAAAAAGTAAAAAATAAAAATATAATTATGTTAAATTAATTTTTTTAGAAAGTAAGTGTACAAATCTATTGAAATAATATTCATTAATAATAACTCATTTTCATATACAATTGAGAGAGAAAAATAAATAAATAATACCTTTGACAAGAATGAGACAAGATATTCAGAGTGAACCATCATGGTAGAAAATAAAATGTTTGAGAAGGATCATATAAAAATATTTAAAAGAACAAAAAAGAATAAATGATAAGAATAAAAAGGTAGAACATCATACATATTCAAAACAAAAGTTGAAATTTATATACATATTTTATTAAATTATTATATTTCATAATTTATAAGAATAAATTTGAATAGTAAATTTATTTGATAAGAATAAAATTATTATTAAAATTTTGTAATACATTCACCACATATAATCATATAAATTTATTTTTTAAGAAGAAGACAAAACTAATTAATGAAATTGAATAATTCTTTTTTATTTAAAAAAATGAATAGATTTAATTGAGAGATTTTAACCTTCAAATGCATATCTTATGTAAATTTAATATATACTATATATACTTTGTGGCTAATTATTTATCTGTAATGAAAAAATATCGATAGTAAAAGGAATAAGTCATTATTAACTATAGTAAATACCCTTAATTAAGACAAAAAATTAAAAATATATATATACACATATATTCAAAATTTTATTTTTTAAAAAATTTATATCTTAAAATTAGAAAAAAAAAAAAAAGAATTTAATTGTACAACAAAAAATAAAATAAAATGCGATAATGAATTTATTAAGAAATAAAGATAATTTTAACAAAAATTATGAAAATACCAAAATATAATAAAGCATCATAAAAATCAAGGAAATTTTTAAATATTACAAAGCATGTTATTGCAAAAAAGGAAAAGAAAACTTTTAGAAGGTGACTATGGAATTTTATATATGCATAAGATACATATACTATATTTCAGACGATTAATTTCTTGGCTCTCTTCCCCATTATTGTTCTTGTTGGAAGGAGCCATGGACAAAGTTATTATCTAGATACACCACAGTATATTGGAAGTCTTGTTCATTCTGTGACAATGAGAAATTTTTCCAGACATATCTAGAATGCATGCCTACTTCAACTGCTCAGGACTATGTAAACAATGATTTGAAATCCCATTAGGCCAGGAAATTAATACCATTATCAAGAACAATATATAAGAAGAAATTACACTACTGAATATATATATATATATCTTATGTCTGAAAACTCCAATATGTGCATGAATTACTAAAGCCTCCGAGAGAAAAAGCAAGAGCATGATTCTTGGATTTGCTTTGAAATGCCATAGCAATTTGGATAGTACCCTTTCCAAAATTCAAAGATAAATGCATGGTAACTAAACTGCATGTTGGTTCTATGCCATCTTGATCAGATAGTGTGATGTACGATCGGCTGTTTAAACTAAAGGACAGCTTTCAGCAGGCTGACCATGTAACCAGGCGTAGGGCATGAGAAGCACCAATTGACACAGAAAGAACTTTGTGGCTCATTGATCAATCATCATCCGTTAAGGAATTGAACTCTAACAGGAGTTGATTGTGAAAGGTTAATAAGTTCCACAAGAAAGATTAACAGAAAAAATGTCAAGTGCGTGGACTCTGGAAGAAAAGACATTGAAGCCCACAGAAATCAAACACCTCACTTCAGATGGGTAAAAGAAAACACTTCGAAGCACACTAAGCAATTCACTCCGAATGATAAATTACAGGAGTATGAGATGAACTATTTTGTACTCTGGTGGTCAAATCAAAGTTCTGAACAACAAAAATATAAAATTATAAATTAAATATTTATTTAGTTTATATTTCTGACACCAATATTAACTGAAGTGATAAGTTATCTAGTGAATTTGCAATTATCTACTTTCAAACTTATTTTGAAATCTAGCCAAGGGTACAAGTGGCAAACCTGCAATTAATATAAGCATACAAAACTTACCACTTGGCGGAGATTAAGTGGAATATAAATCTCAAACTACAACCCAATTCACCTATAAAATGGGGACCAACATGCTGAAAATGGTATGCCCAATATATGCAAAAAATACATACAAACTTCATCTTTTTCATGCAAGAAAGCACCCTAATAGCTAAGATACATCTTCATCTTATAGCTTATTTTCTCCATTTTCTCCTGCTAACTTGATTGTCGGAGAGTTCATTGGAGAAACCCTTCTCCCTTGAACTTTATTTTGTAGATTTGAAGCTTTCTTAAAGCTGCATTGGAACAATACTAAAAAGACTAGCCACAATGAACATCTTCATCAACCGTTATCATCTTCTCAATCACAATTTTTATTTACTGAACAAAATTTCCCAATCAGTTTGGTTCCGTTACCGAGAATGTATGAAAAATTGTTTCATTCCTAAGAATAACAAGTTGTTATCTTATTTCTTAGCACTTACATTCATTTTCTTCATCTTTTCGACAAAAGAAAAAGTTGTGCTCAACTAAAATGTCACAACGTTCAACGTCAAAAGGGACACATTTTATAGCTATTGAAACCCAGCAATCTGCGTCGAGAGCTCAGTCATTACATGAGGTGATTCCAGCTCCAATACGACCAATAGATGAGCATCTAGGCCCACAATCTCCTTTCCATGACTTGAGAGACCAATCAACTTCATTGATTTTCTTTTGATTTTTTTTTTCTAGTACCTTTGGGCTTGATCGCGTTACTTGACATCTGATTTGACTTCGTTTGAGGACCTTAGGACTTGATCTCAATATGGATTTTTGGAGATTTTGTCGTTTACAGTTTCAGCTTGTGTGGGCCAAGAGCATCCATTTTTACCAACTAAGACTTATTGGGTGCCTTTACTAGTTTAGCCAAGTATGACAACTTAGGTGGTTGCCATCCACAGTTTTAACTCATGCGGTCTAAGAGTAACTTGCATTTTAAGCTCTTGCAACCAAGAAGCCTTTATTTAGATGTTTGACTTCATATGTGTAGATAGCCTATAAGGAGTATTCATTTGTATTGACTTCATTTGTAAATAGTTTATACTCTTATCAATAAGTCTTCATTATGGTTGACTTTATTTGTTAATAGTTTATGCTTGTATCAAGGATTCTTCATTTGGATTATCTTCATTTGTAGATAGTTTGTACTCATATCAAGGAGTCTTTATGTGATTGATTTGACATATATAGACAGTTTATATTCGTATCATGGAGTCTTTATTTGATTGATTTTGACATATGTA